>CAUYQV010072097.1:0-108374 GCA_963574575.1 Galagoides demidoff | reverse complement strand
GAGGGATCACCTCTATGGTTTATCTTACAAGGGTACAAGTGAATCTTTCTAAAAGTAGAATATAGATGTCTTGACATAACAACTAAGAAAATGACATGAAGGCTATGTTAACCAGTTTGATGAAAATATCTCAAATTGTATGTCAAAATACCACACTGTACCCCATGATTGCATTGTTGCACACAGCTATGATTTAATAAAATATATAAATAAATAAGACACCCTTTTAGTCCATGTCCTAGCAAGCATTTAGTGTTGTCCATGTTTTGGATTTTCACTTTTGTAATTAATTGGTGTGTAGCAATATCTCATTGTTTTAATTTGAAATTCCTTGTGACATATGATGGTGAACTAACTTCTTTCTCTCCCCCCTCTTCCCTTTCTTTCGACAGAATCTCACTCTGTTGCTGGGCTAGAGTGTAGTGGCATCATCATAGCTTGCTGTAACCTCAAACTCCTGGGCTCAAGTGATCTTGTCTCATTCTCTTCAGTAGCTGGGACTATAGGAACCCACCACAACATCTGGCTATTTTTTTCTAGTTTCAGTAGAGACAGGGTCTTGCTCTTGCTCAGGCTGTTCTCAAACTCCTGGACTCAAGTAATCTCCTGGCCTCAACCTCCCAGAGTGTTAGGATCACAGGTGTGAGCTGCCATGTCTAGTTTGAACATCCTTTCCTATGTTCATTTTCCATCTGTAGATCTTTGTTCTATGAGTCTTGACACATGCAAAGATTTGCATGCCTATTACAATCAGGACATTATCCCCAATAGAGCATTCTTAACCAATGAAGAATAGAAATTGATGTATACATGTTGCAGCTTCTTTAACTCTTGGGTGGGACAGTTCTCAACATATGCTCTATGCTGCTGCCCAGGGTTTACCCATAGGTTTGGGTCCAGTAGCCCACAGTGGTAACTCACCTATAATAAACCATTTGTCTTCTACTTCACCTTCCCTTTTTTATTTCTCCTCTTTGGTGTTTTCTGTCTCTCCCAAATAAATACTTCCATTTGAATCCTCATTGCCTACTTCTGAGGAAACTAAATTAGGGCAGTCAGAATAGAGGAAGAACTCAGGAATGAGGTAAGGGGATCTGGCTAGGCAGGAAGAAGAGGCAAGAGCTGTGTTAAGAATTGAAGCAAGGTGAGAAAGACAAAGGAAAGAGGCCAGATGTCAAGGCTCCCATTGATCTCACACTTGATCCTTCACTTAAAGTGGGAGGGCCATGGAAATATTCAGATGGGTCTAGGAGACCTTGAGAGCATCAAGGTTATTGGTCTGCTTCCCTAGGCACAGGATAAGGTAAGAAAGAGCTCATATTCATCTCTGCATCATGTCCTCCTGTAGTGGGAATGAAGGTACATCACTGGGTGACAGAGGAGCTAGACAGATGAGCCTGAGGAAGTGAGCTTGCTCCCCAGGGCCGGCAGCTGGCATGAAGGACCTCCAGATGTTTCTATACATCCTGATGTAGGGGACACAGAAGTTCAGAGACAAAAGGTGGACTTGCATATGCCTTGGGATCGTCAGATTCTGTAAGGGCTTCGTGAACAGAGTCAAAAAGCCAGGACCACAGTTTCTAGTAGTAGACCAGCAGGAAGCTGCAGATGGCCAGTTAGGAGGTGACTGCTCTTCAATCCATACAATCAGCCAGACCTGCTATCCCAAAGCAGGACTCGTAGGAACTCAAGAGTTAGTACATGAGTCTGGAGTCTTTATTTTCCACTGGTGCTAAGCATATGAGCTCCAGGCCCTGTGTTCAAGGGGAACAAGGGAAAGGAGAGGAAAACTAGAAGACTGAACCCAAAGCTGATAGGCCCTATATAGGCGAAGAAACTATGGAAATTTTCCAGAATAAGAAACATGATTTGGCAAATCTGACATTTAACATTATTTCTCCAAAATCCTGAAGAAGATTTGATCAGCTATAAACAAAGGAGAAAGTTCTTTGTAGTGTGAGAAAATTACTAACATACTGCATAAATACTGGAGACAATGGATATACATATAGTATCCAACTGGGCTCTTAGCCCATGGCAAGAGCTCAGCAGTTGGTGACTATTGGGATTAACACCACACCTGATGATGTCAATGGCCTTTCAGGGGAGCAGGTTTTAGTTCCACTGTCATTCTTTTAAAAAGCCTGAATCCTAGAGCATCTTAAGATTCAGCACTCTGAATAACAATCTTTCCGTTAGATGGATCCCTAGATTGGTTCTAATGCACTGGTTGATGGAAAATATAAGGAAATCTGTTCCAAATCTATTTTGGAGTTTAATTTGATTAGCGGCACTGAAGAATTTGTGTCAGAGCTAGCTTGTACTCGAGAGTTTGCATAAGAACTTACTTATATTGAAGAATTGACATTCAAATTAACTAAGCCAGTCTAAGTCTGAACTCAGAGATCATTTGCATGCTATTTCTTCCATTAGTTTTAAATTCACCACCGCAAGAGGCATAAAACAGCAACAACAAAGGCGTAATATGCAGCTGAAGGATTTCTGTCCAGTTTCGTGCCTTGTTGCCACTAAAGGCAGATTTAAAAAGCATCATTTTCTTTGACATCTGTAGTGTACAGTCACCTTGCCTATTAGATTCACACAGGGCCAAAGAATACTGAGGGAGGGATGGTTTTCAGAGGAAATTTGCATATACATTTCCATTAGGGTTAAAGACATTTAAATCCACATTACCCTGGACCATAGAATAATGAATGCACCATTATGGACAAGGCTTAGTGTGTGTTGCTGCTGCATTTGGCAGGTTCAAGTCTTGCTCTGGGTGTAATATTTTGTGACTCATTTTTCCTCAAGCATAGAGTAATAGGCTTTAACTTTGCTAAGCTTTTCTGCCAGCTCTTCACCTCCTGCTGTTCCATTATATTGAACTTGTAAGCAGGATGCTCTGTCCAGCTCACCCAGATTACCGCAGCAATACGGCCCCGCTGAGGGGCTGGTGTCAGGATAAGTGTTAGGGAGGGAGCTCCCCATCTTGGCATGCTGTTCTCATCTTATTAAATTCAGCTTTGTGGAAGCAGGGAGCCCGCCTCTCAGTCACACTGGCTCAAGCGTGATCCAACTGCTACTGTCAGACAATATGAAAATAGGAACCACCACAGCTAATGGCAGGTGCTGCTTCACAGCTGAAAAAAAAAAAAAAAGAAGACTGAGGACTTGTTTTTATTATTATTATGATTTTATGAGCCTGTGCAATGTGTGTTATTTTGCTTTTATAGAAGCTTCATGGGATTGAAGGCCTGATTCAGAAAACCTAACGCTTTTGGGAAATGAGATATGTTTGCACACTTTCAGCAGTGGGTGAATGTATCTTGGGGAACCCAAGTAGGAGGACTGCTTTTATCTGCATTCTTTGCTGCAGGTTCCAGTGGATCATTTTTAGAACCCTAAGAGTCAAGAGTGGCCTAGAAATCTGTGTGACATAATTTAAGATTTTTATCTTAGTGTATCAAGATGGCAAAGGTTCTGGTTGGAGGGATAAAAACATTGAACAAAATGGAAAAACTAGGTCTGAAAATAAGTCATTGTGTGGGTTTGAGAGAACTTATCTTTACTGGAAATTTCTGCCTTAACATGTGTTTTGGTTATATATTGCTGCAGAACAAACCACTCCATATTTAGTGGCTTATGAAAACAGTCATTTTATAATGCTGTTCGTTCTGTGGGTTGGCATTCTATAGAATGGATGTTTGAGTGAACAAAGTCAGGCCAAGCCCCAATGAGGACTGAACTCAGAGACCATTTTGCTTACTATTTTCTTGGTGGCTTTAAATATCCTCTGTTAGACTCAGTCACATGGTTCTTCTCCTGGTCTCACTGAGTGTCCCTCTGTATTTCTAGTCTGACTGTGCTAGAGGGTGGAACATCTGAGATTCTTCTCTCATAAATTTGATGGGTACTTTGGCCAGGACACCTAAGCATGAGACCTTAGCTAATAGGGGAAGGCACAGAAAGTTGGTGGTTCTCTCTCTCTGTTGGCCTCTACATGTGGTGTCTCCCCCTGGTCTCTCCAGCAAAGTAGCTGGATATCTTGCTCTGTGGCTCAAAGATGCTGACCTTCATGTAGACTTAAGCCTTGGAACTATCTGACTGTCATTTTTACTGCATCCTCTTAGTTAGAGGGAGTCATAGACCGAGTCCAGATTCCATCTTGAAAGAAACTATACAAGGCCAGGAACCCTGGAAGGTGTAGTTCACTGGGGGCCATTTCTGGAGGCCAGCTCACATATTATGTCCTATATGTGGATCATTAGCCTCCAGTAATCTAGTGATGTTATCAATCTCTCAGGATAGGTCATCTCATGTAGATAATTTATTCAGTTATTCTATAACTCTTTCAACTGAATGCAAGTTTTAAGACTCCTGGTTTAACTATCCATGAAATGAGATTTTATTATCGTAAACAGTTCATTTTGAGATGATCTAGACTCCATCTAGTTAAGGTGTGTGGTTGGATAGAGAATGAAAAAGGAGAAATGTAGGAAGCCAAGTCATTACATGCCTGAGCCAGGACCAAGCCCATTGTTATATCTTTCAACAGCTTTCCTAAAAAAGTAGTGTTGGCCTAATTAGGCCCAGTAATGTAGAAATCTCATAAAGCAGGATTCTAGGAACACAGTGACCCAAAAGCAGCCCTTTGCTTTCACCAATCTGTCGAATGTACTCAACTGATACACAATGTTCTTCCTTATTTGGCTGAGCACCTGGAGAACAGCTTTGCAGAAACCTAGGAAAGAATTCACCTTGTAGAGGCTGGTGAATTCCAGGGAGAAGGCCATCATTGACCTTTCCTAAGAGTGCCAGGTAAGCATGATTCCTCAGAGGCCAAGGAGATGAACAGAAGGACTGAGTATTGAAGAAAACAAAGAGACAGGGAAGCACAAAAAGTCTCCCATCTAGGTATCTCAGCAGGGTCTAGTGGGCTTCTTGCTGCTAAACTGAAGAGCCATGGTGTGGGACCACTTTATTTCCCACTGATGGGAGAGCTGACATGGATCAAACAGATCTGAGTTCCCAAAAGACCATAAGGAAACAAAATAAACCTTTTGTCTCTATTCATTTGTTTCGTTATAACAGAACGCCACAGACTGGGTAATTTATAAAGAACAGAAATTTATTTCTCACAGTTTTGAAGGCTGAGAAGTTCAAGATCAAGGCACCAGCATCTGGTGAGGCCTCCTGTAGCAGCCTCACATGGAGGCGATGAATGCTGTGTCCTCACATGGCAGAAGAGCAGAAGAGTATGAAGCTACTCCCACAAGCCCTTTTTATAGTGGCATCACTCCATTCCGGAGGGCAGAGAGTCCTGATGACTCAGACACCTCCCCAAAGGACCTGCCTTCCAACACTGTTGCACTGGGGATAAAGTTCCAACACAAAAAATTCTTAAATTCTTGACTGGATAGCTTAAAAGCACAAAAACATTTCTGCCCAAATTATCGTTAAATTTTATGCAACTTTAGACCCTTTAGATAAAATTACCTTAATTTTTTGTGAAAAAATAAATCCTGAGTAAGAATACTTAAGTTGATCATACAATGAGATACAATGAGTCCTTCTGTAGATAGAGAAGGACTGGATAATATCTTATGGTGCAGCTCAACATAATTCATTCCAGCTTTCCCCACTAATGGCATACTGAAACTGAGAACCATCCTATGCACGTCTCTATGTACTGGTGCACATAGGACAGGTGTTTGCTGGATTGCTCATTCATCTATGAATTCAACTGAGATAAGAAATGACTTTCTTGGTGCATTCTTAACTGAACTAGAATGTACCTCTCCTGTTTCTCCTTTTCTTTTGTAGAGGGTATTAAATGATGAATTTTCATTGGAGAAATGTAAGCATGAACCCCTTTTGTGAGGCTCTTCCTTTAAAATTTAGAAAGAATACAAATTCAGGAAATTTTTAAGACCATAAATATGTTCATGAATTGAGCCTAAATTCCTCCAATTGTGTTTGGGGACTTTTTGAAAAGCCTTCCAAGCAGTGAAACTGTGAATTACTTTTAAAAACGTAGATTACCAACAAAGTTGTTTAGCTCACTCCCTAAGTCTTTTGTACTCTTGGACACAAATTTCTTTAGCCTTTAGAAATATTTCAATCATACATGAAAGTAAAATCAAAATAGCTATCACCTATGTTCCAATTATTCCACCTTGTCAAACTTTAGCATTTGGCCATAGTTGCCTGAGAGATTAAAATACAGTTGAAGCTTCTGTTTACTTCCCCCAAATTTTATTCACTGTCCTCCTCTCCTCTTTCACCCATAGGCAAATAACTCTGAATTTGGCCTTTATAACTCCAATTCAACTTGTATACATGTTCTATTTTTTATGGAATAAATGACATTTACAACATTTCTTCATGTTTTTCTACTTCATAAAAGTAATCTCATATGATATGTCCTTGTTCTACTTGTTTTGTTTAGATAATATTTTGTTGTTGAGATTTGTCTATTTGGTACATGTAACTTTGTCTATTTGACTAGATAATTAAGATTGTGAATACTAAATTTATCCTTTCTCCTCTTAAATACACATTTTCATTGGTTCCAACTCTTTCCTATTCCAAACCATAGTATAGTCAGCCTCATTACATACAGTAAAAGTTCATAAAAACTTAGTATGAGGGAACATTTTCTGGGGAAGTGTTTTTCAAAGTGTGGTGGCAGAGTGCCTAGAGGTTTCTGAGACCCATTCAGGAGATCTACGAGATTACAGCTATTTGTATAATCATGCTAGGCATTATTTGACTTTTTTATTCTCTCATAAATGTATAGTGCAATTTTCCAGAGGTACATGGCATTTGATATCTTAATAGATTGAATGTGGAAGTAGTTAAGAAAATCCAGCCATTTTCTATTAAACTATATGATTAAAGATTTACAAAAATGTAAAATAATGTCTTTTCTCCTACTGGTTTTTATAATTTCATAAAAATGTGGGTTTTTGTTAACAGCAATAATATTGATAACTAAAATTGACTTGTTATCATTATTTTTAAATGAATAAATATCTTACATTTTTTAGTTTTGATTTCTAAGTTAGTAACTATTAATAGACAAAACACACATAATAATATTCCTTTGGGGTTCCCATAGTTATTAATAATGTAAAATGGTCCCAAGACCAAAAGTTTGGGAATCTTTGAATATCTTCTACAGATGTGTGTGTGTGTGTGTTCACATATTTTCATTTCTCTCTCTCTCTCTTTAATTTTTTTTGTAGAGACAGATACTTACTCTATCACCCTCGGTAGAGTGCCATGGCATCACACAGCTCACAGCAACCTCCAACTCCAAGGCTTAGGTAATTCTCTTGCCTCAGCTTCCCGAGTAGCTGGGACTACAGGCACCCGCCACAACACCCGGCTATTTTTTTGTTGCAGTTTGGCTGGGGCCAGGTTTGAACCCATCACCCTCCGTATATGGGGCCAGCGACCTACCCACTGAGCCACAGGCACTGCCCCATATTTTCATTTCTCTTAGGTAAATACTTAAAGTGGAATTTTTGTGTCTAGAAGAGTTTTATGTTAAGCTTTTTAAGAAACTGCTGCACAGTTTTCCAAAGTGGTTATATAGTTTTATATTCTCTCCAGCTATTTATGAGAGTTCCAATTTTTCCACATTCTTGTCACATTTGCTTTTTTAATTTATCTTTTTAGTCATTCAGTAGCTATAAAATGATACTTCATTGTGGTTTTAATTTGGTATGTCATTTTAGAGACTCTTCCTCTGGATTAAACCCTGGTATATTTTTATAAAAATCCAGAAATCCCAGGGAAAGGATTATAGGAAATCATCAACCCTGGTCTTTTGTCTTTGCTCAGAATTATTTATCATGTTATTATTCTAAATGACAAATAATGAGGATAAAGGCAATACAGTCATTGCCAAGGTATAAAATATGACCACTGATGCAATGTGTACGAGAAAATATGATACATATTGATATGATGCATATCACAGGGAGTATTGCATTGGGCAAGGCTAAGCTTTAATGAATGGGTCTTTTCTAGTACTAGTAGTATGCTGGTATGGTAAATTGCATGAAGGTGGCACACAAAAGACTCATGTTGGCAATAGGGGAGTCATGAAAAGTGCACTGGATTGGGGGTCTAGTGGACCTGAAACTGGCTCCCAGTCACTCTGGAAAGAATCTGAGTTTGTCACTGGTGATATGCTAATAACAAAATCTATGTTTCAGAGTTGTTGAGAGGATTAAGTAAGATTGAAATAATTTATTTATTAAAATAATAAGACATAGAGCAATTTCTCAAATAATCTTTTATATCAGTTAAGCTGACATTTCCTACCTTGCTGCCAATGATCCTGAGAGGTCAGAAGATTTCAGAGCTTTGGGTGGCATGGGGTGAAAAGAATGCCAAACCATGCGGTAGGACAGTGCTGAGCACTCCAGGGCTGGGATGTCGGAGAAGGTAAGTTTTCTGGAGATAGGCATAGCCAAAACTGGCTGGTTTTTCCCAAACCCACTTCCTTCTTCTCCTAGAAAGAGTTAAACCACATTTCTCACATCTGCCATCACAGCTATCTGTGGCTACATGATATATGTCACTACTGCGCTTTGTTCATGGAAAACCTTCCATATATTTTTTGTCTCTATTTCCCCTTTTATGTTAGTCAGATGAAGAGAATACATTGCAGGCTCTGGGGCCCTGTGATATGACAGAACTACAAGATGGAAGGAGATGGGCCCAGTTAGACACAGAAAAGTTACATGAATAAGAAGTAAACTTCTATTATGTCAATTCAGAGAAATATTGGCACTGTTTGTTACAGCAGCTCTTCTACCTTGGCTAATACAGCTGAAATTACTTGTCATAACACTCTGTGGAGCTGCCAGAGGTTTAACTGGGTGCCTGACAGGTGGTAAGTTAATACTTGTTGAAATAAAGATGAATGAAGAAAACAAATAATCAATTAGAAAAAAAGGTATGAGTTGAAGAGTGGAGGTGGGAGGGATAAAAAGTGCTTTCCTTATAAGATTGCTACAATCTGGCCCATGCCAGAGGAAAAAAATTAATTTCCTTTCCCACTGGACCTTGAAACTGTCTACCCCTTCATGGGCCTATTAAGAGTTGGAAAAGCTGGGGAAGGTGATATCCAGAGGTCATTGCTAGCAGTCTGTTATTTCTCTCCTTATCCCAGTTCCTCTCCCTTAAAGATTTTATTGCTATCAACAGTAGCACCTGGTCTGAAAAAATCAAAACACAATAATACGTATATTTAAAAAGATATTTCCTGGACTTTAGTTGAATCTGAGAATAACTATCTCTTGCAGTCTAAACATTAAAGACAGAATGAATTTTGAGAAGTGCTGTACAGCCTAACCCCATTTATTCACTGGTTCTCACCTCCTTAATAATCCACAAACTCAATACTTCTCACAGAAAACCCAGCAGTCTCACCTTACTTCTCCACCAAGATTTCCTAGCCAAGAGCTGTAATGAGGTCTCCTGCAAGTGCAACTCCCATTATGTTTACCAAATATGTTATGGTATCTTTACTGAAAGATTCTTGTCAACAGTGTGTGTCTCTCTGGGCACTGTTTACAGGGTGATTCAGTAAACTTACACCATTTTTTTTCAATTAATCCTTCCTCCCAAGAAATGTGCTAATCTGCCCTGGGCCTCCTTGTCATTAGTGTGAATTATCTGATTTTTACTGTTTCCAAATGAATTTTGCATATTCATAAAATGTTATCATTCAAAGGTACAAGATTAACCCAGAATGGAAGAAGATGAGATGGGTTTCAAGCCAAAAGTAATTAATTCTGTTTTAGATAAATCAATGAGAATTGGAGTACAGACTATATGTTGGTTTTGTCTTGTTAATCGGATCTGCTTTTTTTTTTTTAGACAGAGTCTCACTTTGCCACCCTCTGTAGAGTGAGCTCACAGCAACCTCAGCCTCTTAGGTTTAAGTGCTCCTCTTGCCTCAGCCTCTTGAGTATCTGGGACTACAGGCATCTGCCACAACACCTGGCTATCTTTTTGTTTGTTTGTTTTGAAACAGGGTCTCACTATAGCTCAAGAGTCTCCAACTCCTAAACTCAAGCAATCCCACCAGCCTCAGCCTCCCAGAGGGCTAGGATTACAGGCAAGAGCCACCACTCCTGGCCCCTGATTTACTTCTACAGATGCCTAGACAATGTATAGTGGACTGATAATTATGCTAAATCTTTTATAAAGCCATATATTTTTCATTTACCTGAATAACAGTAAGTTAGTCACAGTACAAAAAGCTAAAGGCATGTCTATCTTTAAGAAGATTTAATGTGAAAAGTCAAATGTATGAAAGATGTAAATTATAGGACAATTATTTGTTCTACAAATTAATTATTTGCTTCATAGGACCTTGGTAATTTATTAGCAGTTTGACCAAGGAGGTGGAGAGGTGGATTTAAAGTGCAGTCAGAAACTTTTTCTGTTAACCATATAGCAATATTCTCGGCTGTGTGGAGCAGATGGTCTCTATCACAACTACTCAGCTCTGCCTTGGTAGGGTATATGAGCAGAATCAGTCATCTATGAGTGAGTATGGCTATGTGTTCTAACAACATTTCATTTGTGGACACTAAATTTGAATTTCACATAAATTTGTTGCATCATAAAATGTCTTTTTACCCCCAATCATTAAAAATCTCAAGCCATTTTTAGCTTTTGGTTTATCAAAATCAGGGGACAGGCTGGATTTGACCCAGGGTTTATAATTTGCTGGCCCAGATTTAAAGGATTATGAACACATCTCAATAATCAGCATAAAAGGAAGACAAATTGCCTAACAACACAGTGGGCAGGGAAAATGGGGACAAACGTGGAGGTCTTAGTTTAGAATTTAGCATTAATTTCTGGAGGTATGGTACAGATGCGAAAACAGGCAGATAGGTCCTGGGATAAACGTTGGGGCACAGGGAGCTGTATTGACTAGAGCTGTAAAAAGACCCACATCTAATGCCCTTTCACTGTATTTACTTTTCCTCTTCTTACTTGTTCAGAGCTCATGCTGAAAATTTTGTGGGAATTTAAACAATTTCAACCTCAGCATTTTTCAACTTACCTGTCTGCCTCAGATAGTATAATTTTCAGTCATGGGTGAATAACTCAGTACACCGAGACAGATTCCCAGGACTTACTTCTCTGGACTTAACTCCCAGAGATTCCAACTGAGAAGCTGTGGGATGGGGCCTTGGAATATACACTTAGATATAATATTTTAATGGGGGTTCTAATGGCGGCAAAATGCTGATTATTTTCTGGAACAACTCAGGCTTTCATCTTCTCTTGGACCACTTTCACCTGCTGCTCCTTATTCCTTGGTCTAAGTCTCAACTGTGGCATGAACTTGGATTTTTGAGGGACAGATGCCCAGTGTGTCCTTACTCCCCACCATGGTGAAAATAATCTTTTCAAAAAGCCATTCTGCCCATGTCAATACTCTGCTAGACCCTTCACTGATTTTCTCTAAATTTGGCCATCTCCATATTACCCATGCCAGACCAGGGAGGGAATAGAAAGGGCAGGTGCCCTCAAGCACACTGTGATTGGGCTATGACCTTCCCAAATCTCCCATCAGCTGCCTCATGGGGGTCTGAGCAGAGCAAGTGTCCACTGGCCCCCAGTGTCAGCCACCACCACCTTGCCATCTCTATAGCAAAGCCACTGCCACCTGAGTAGCACCACAGCAGCCACTATGGGCAAACCTGGGCAAAGAGACAGCTGCAGCCATTGCAGCCTCCGAGCAGGACACTAAACATCCCCTGACTTTGCCAGCTGTGGATGACCCAGCCACTGTGGCCTGAGGAGCCACTCCACCTGCAGTTCCACAATCCACTCAAGTCACCAGCCAGGACCTTTGATCTGTCCAGGTGCCTGCCAAGATCCCACACCCCGCACAGGCACTCACTCACCAAGGTCCTGCAACATGCCCCACCACCAGCTGCAGCTCTGTAATGCATCCAGACGTCCAACAGGATCCCACCACCTACCCAGGAACCAGCCAATTCATGCTTCCCACTCCACAGAGAGGGACTGGCCCAGGTCCCTACCCAAGTTTCCAACCTACCAACCCCAACAATATCCCCCAGCACTGGTGTGGACTGTGACAACCATGGAGGAACAGGAAAACCCAAGGGAACAGCTGTGTTACATTACTCTGTGCATCTGCTTCTCCTCTTGATGGGTCAATGAGAGTGGTAGGAATTCTTCTTCTTCTCACTAAGTAGAAGAGTTCCCAGAAAAGAAAAACAGGTATGTCACAAACTCATCAGCCCTGAGCTGAGAGAAGAGGTTTCAGATGAGAAGAAAACAACAGAAGACCAATATCACTTCTGAAGATAGACAAAAATTCTCAACGAAATACTAGCAAATGAAATTCAACAGCACATCAAAAGATAAGTCACCATAATCAAGTGGATTCCATCCTAGGGATGCAAAAATAGTTCAACATACACAAATGAATAAATGAGGCAATAAATGTGATTCATCACATAAACAGAAGGAAAGGCAGAGACCGTAGGATTATCTCAATGGAGACAGAAAAAGCATTTAATAAAATCCAGCAGCATACATGATAACAACAACAAGCGAGGCATAGAAGGAACATGCCTCAAAATTATACAGTCTATATATGACAAACCCACAGCCAACAGGGAAAAATTGAAAATAGTTCCTCCGAGAACTGAAACATGACAAAGGTGCCCACTACCATTCTTTCTAATCAACATACTACTGGAGGTCCTGGCCAAAGCAATCAGGTGAGAGAAAGAAATAAAAGGCATACAATTTGAGAAAGATGAGAAAGAGGACATCAAATTGGTTCTATTTGCTGATGATATGATCTTGTATTTAGAAAACCCTAAAGATTCCTCCAAAACAATCCTAGAATTGATAAATAAATTCAGCAAAGTCTCAGGTTACAAAATCAATGTATACAAATCAGTAGCATTTCTACATACAAATAACAGTCAAACTGAGGGTCAAAAAAAGGACTCGATGCCATTCACAACAGTTACAAAGAAAATAAAATACTTAGGAATATAGTTAAGCAAGACGGTAACAGATCTCTGCAAGGAAACACTGATGAAATAAATCACAGATGACACAACAAATTGAAAATCACCCCTTGCTATAAAGCATGGATTTATAGAATTGACATTGTTAAAATGATCATACTGCCCTAAGTGATTTACAGATTCAATGCAATCTCTATCAAAATACTAATGTCTTATTTCATAGACCTAGGAAAAAAAAATCCTAAGCTTCATTTTGTATTTGATTTTTTTTTTTTTTTTTGCAGCTTTTGGCCAGGGCTGGGTTTGAACCCACCACCTCTGGCATATGGGGTCAGCGCCCTACTTCTTGAGCCACAGGACCTGCCCTCTAAGCTTCATTTTGAACCAAAAGAGGCCCTAAATAGTCAAAGCAATCTAAGCAAAAAAGAACAAATCAGGAGACACCACATTATCTGACTTCAAATTATACTCCATGACTATAGTAACCAAACAGCATGATACTGGTATATGTAGTAAAAGTAGAAAGATAGACCAATGGAACAGAACAGAGAACCCAGAAATAAAATCATCTATCTACAACCAACTAATGGTCAACAAAACAGACAATAACATATACCAGGGAAATAAAGCCCTATTCAATAAGTGGTGCTGGGAAGACTGGACAGCCACATGCAGAAGAATAAAAGAGGACCTCTATCTCTTGCTATTCACAAAAATTATTAGTTTAAGATGGATTAAAGACTTAAATGTAAGGGCAAAACTAAAAATTCTAGAAGAAAATGTAGGAAAGACTTCTAGCTATTGGTCTAGGCAAGGAATTTGTGAATAAGACCCCAAAGGCAAACAGCAACAGTGAAAATAAATAGATGGGACTTCATTAAATTAGAAGCTGTTGCATAGCACAGGAAATAATTGACAGAGTGAAGAGACAACCTGTAGAATGGGTGATAATATTCAGAAACCATACATTAAAAAAAGGACTAATATCCAGAATCTATGATGAACTCAAATCAGAAAAATAAAGCAAACCCATCAAAAAGTGGCCAAATTTATGAACAAAAATGTTTTTCAAAAGGAGGTAGAAAAGTTGCTTACAAATATGGAAAAATGCTCAACACCACTAATCATGAGAGAAATGCAAATTAAAACCACATTGAGATACCTACCACCTTACCCTTATCACACTGGCCATATTAAAAAGTCAAAAAACAATAGATGATGGCATGTATGCAGAGAGAAGGGAATGCTTACACACTGTTGGTGGGACTGCACATTCATCCAACCTCTATGGAAAACAGTATGAAGATTCATTGGAGAAATAAATGTCCATCTATCATTGATCCAGCAATCCCACTTCTACTCTGCCCAAAGGAGAAGAAGTCATTTTATTAAAAAGACGCCTGTTCTTGAATGTTTTTTGCAGTACGATTAATAAATGCAAAAATGTGGACCCACCCTATGTGCCCACTAATGCACAAGGAGATAAACAAAATGTGGTATATCTAGACCATGGAGTACTGCTTAGCCATAAAAGGAATGAAATCATGTCATTTGCAGCAATTTGGAGGAAACTAGAAACTGTTATCCTAAATGAAGTATCTCAGGAATGGAAAATAAAAAACCATAGGTTCTCATTAATAAATGAGAGCTAAACAATAAGTATACATGGGCACAAAGACATACAGAAGATTTTGGAAACCAAGAAGGGTGCGACTTAACTATTTGGAACATAAACACTTCCTTAGTGAAAGATGCACCAAAAGTGTTAATAAAAATATTTTTAACTCCCTTAATATTTTGAAATTTAAAAAAATGTTATAAAGACTCTTGAGTTCAAGACTCTTAATTGGCCAGACCCTTACTTCCATTGCCTTTTATTTCCATAGCAAGCCAGAGGCTATCTGAGAATCAGGGGGTGGGAACACGCTCTTCACCTCTTGTTTAGCAGGAGCTGTGAAGTGACCTCCAAATGTCGTTGAAAGGTGAGGTCATTTTTGCAATCTACTACACTTGCTGAGAATCTTCTGCTCTATCAGAATTATTTCCCTTTGTCAAATGAAAATGAAAATCATGTTCCATCTTATTAACAGCGTGTTATAGCATTCTTTGACGGTAATGAAGAACAATATTCATGACCCCGTCAATAGCTTTTCCTTAATCTGAATACCATTAATTTCTTCTTCAGCTCTCTTTTCTTGTCAAAAATATGTCTGGTACTCTTGATAGGTTCAAAAATACATCCTGGAGAAGGAAAAATGATTAGTTTACTAGATACTTTTGAATCCTTTGGAAGTCCCCACATCTGAATCTATTCCTCCCTCTGTTAACTACTAGATGCTAAGTAATTATGTTATTAACAACTAATGCTTCTATTGCACATTCTAAGTGCTTTACATATAATCTTCATAATAACACCTTAAGGGAGGTACGATAGCTGGCCCTCAAATAATGCACTTTCATTCAACTTCATTTCATTACAATGTTGATGAGTAAAAAAAAAAAAAAAAAAAAATGATTCCTAGCCATGGCTACTGTATGTGTGGAGTTTGCACTTTCTCCCCAGGTCTACATGAATTTTTTTTTCCCAGGTACTTCCGTTTCCTCCTACATTCCAAAGATATGCCTACTAGTTTAATTTATGTGTCTAAATTACCCCAGTCTGAGTGAGTGTGGGCGTGTTTGAGTGTGCCCTGTGATTGGATGGCCTCTTGTCTAGTGATAATTCCCACCTGGTGTCCTGAGGTGTCAGGATAGGCAGTGGTGACTGGTGACCCTAAATTGGAATAATTAGGTAGATAATTATATTACTTGTTTCTATCAATTTTTTCTTAAATGTATGTTCACATTTATTTCAGTGTTAAATACAAGAAGTGTTTTGACTTTTATTTAGAAGTTTAGCAACGTTTTTGTGACTAGAAATATGCCAGAGGAACTCAGCCTTTGTTTATATCAATTAGCCTATGATAAAATTGGGTTCATTACATGTGGTTTCACTTAAAGGGGCAGTTTCCAAGAATTTATCAATGACGTTAAGGGAGGACTTACTGTATAATTAGCATTTCCATTTTACAGATAAGAAAACTCGCGTGCAGAAGGATGAAACCAAGGCAGAGTAGAAATGTGCCTTCAGGCAGCCTAACCTCAAAGCCCCTGATCTGAACCACTGTGCAGTATCACCTCCTGGGTTATTTTGTACAAGTCACTCAATCTCTCTGAACCCACGTTTCCACTTTAGCAGAATAGTGATGGTAATGCCTACCCCCAGATGTGTGCTGACACTCAAATAAGCTGGAGTACCTGAAATATCTTGGAGAACCGAGAATCACTCTAAAAATGTAAGGCAGTATTGTTATTTTCATTATTAACCTGACATAGTCATGTGCTTTACTAAGATCTTGAAAGGTCCAAAGAACACACAACTTCTTATATGGTTTCTATGTGCTATTTAAATAAATGAACGGATGGCATCTGTTTAAATGCAAATCAGTCCCGCTGTGTTAACTAGTCAACGCCCATGAGATTCTGGGTTTAACAATTCTCCTTCGAGGTCTTGAGGTCTCTTTTTCCCACCAAATGCCTTCCCCATAGTCTTTCTCCAAAGATAAACACAGCTCTGAAATTTGAAGGATGAATAGAGAACTATAGCTCCTCTTGAAGCCTGTGCACCAACTTTGTTTTGTTAAAGATTGTAGGGCTAAACTCAAGTGCATTCCGCCCCCCCTCCACCAGCAAGTATTTTCTGATTGATAAGTCTTCATAATCATGAATCCAAATTATAGCACCAGGCAGGCAACATGTTATTTTTGGAGTAGTGCTGTATACCCTGGAAAAAATTTGCACATGAGGGCAAAATGGATCAGACAATTGCTTTTGGGGACTGCACAGATTAGTACATCATTGCATACTAACAAAGTGCTAATTGCTCCTTTTGACCACAGGCCCAGTTTACAAAGCTTTTGCACAAATGTGCTCTCTGCACTAAATTACAAAACTAACACTGCATTATTTCTCAGTACAGCTTGCAAATTCTTGTAGGGCAGTATGCATTAGCATTAATTAAACCAGAGAGGGGGAGAGAGTGCGCTCGCGTTAGCGAGAGAGGGAGATGCTCACCGTATAAAAAGAACAGACCGGATGCTAATTACTCAAGTTACAAATGTTGCACTTGTTCTGGGATGAAACTAGTGAAAGCAAACAGCATCTATTCTCAAGACTGGTATTCGGGAACACAGTTTCAAGTCTGCAATGGATATGAAAATTGGTGTTTAATAGTTAAAATAATAAATAGGGATTGATCATAGCTATTATGTGCTTTATCAAGCCTGTGTGTGGCCAGTTCTTGAGGGAATTGTTTGCATTAAAGGTTCCAAGTAAATTTTCACAAAGTAGCTGAGAGAATCTGGTGAATACGTGAGGCTTCATCTATGAGAAGTATGACAGTCTCGTGTATAACGTCTCTCATTCTTCCCTCCATTTCATGCAGCTTTTGTATCCTTGAGAGGTTTATTAAAATTAAACATAGATTCATAGCACCTATTTGTAGGCTGTAGCACTTGGAAAATACTTTTGAATCAACAATTTTATTATTTAATAAGAGTTAGCCGAGCCCCTATAATACGCTAAGCACAGTAAATGCCATCACGCGCTTTACCATCAAGCAGCTCAGAATCTGTATGAATAGATGGTCCTATAAATGACTAACAGCAGTATAGTCAGACAAGGGTTTAACTGGGGGATATGCAAAAAAATGCTACTAAGGGAACAAAACACAGAATGGCCATTTCTGCCTGGAAAGATTGGGAAGGGCATGGGAGAGCAGGGAACTTTCAACTTGAAAGATGTATGTAGGTGGCAGAGAGTGCATGGGCTGAGAGTGGGAAGCACGGTGGTCTAAGATAGCATAGCTTTGAACTTGGGAATGGCAAAGTGATGAAGAATGGAGGACAGACTTGAGAAAACCGGTTTTCTGCTGGTCGTGGCTTGTGAGGGAGAGTGATGTCAGAGTTCTGTGGATAGAGAGCAATGTATGCTGGGAAAGACGAGAGAAGGGTGGAATGAGAAGGTAGATGGAGACTAGTGTGCTTTGTTAGTTCTCTGCCCAATTTCTGTATCAGTTCTATGCACACCAGTTCCTGGTGTGTTTTCACTCTTACAACACTTGAAACAGCTAGAACTTGGGTCTCTTTGTCTTCAGCTGCTGAGAATCCTTTGCCTGAATATAGGGAACAGAAAGTGGCTGGAACTTTGTTAAGGAAATTAAGAACCCTAGGACCAGACCTTAACCAAAACTGACAAGAGTGGGATTTAAATACTTCAGCATCCTTGACTCTTTGGAGCAACTTTGATTTGTGTTGTAAACCAGTGTTTCTCAAGTTTTTACAGGTCCATGAGTCACTTGGAAGATCATGATAAAAAGAAAGTTCCGATTTGGAAGGACTAGTAAGGGGTCTAAGATTGTGCACTTCTAGCAAGCTTTCTAGTGATGTTGATCTGCTGGTTCATGGAGCACACTTTGTGTTACAAGGCCTTACCACTGTCTCCAGAGTTCCCTGTGTGATTGAACCAAAATTACTCCTCCTTACCCAGGGGCCTTTACCAGACCTTTCTTTCTTGCCTAATTTCTTGGTTCCAGTTCTCCTTTTCCCTATTAGATTTTTCTGAGATGATTTTCTAATAAATTACTTTCATGGATCTTCATCTTAGCATTCTGCCTCTGGAAAATCTAACTGAAAGCAGAGTCTATAAGTTTGGTTCAGAAATGTTATGTTTGAGGTGTGAAAGAAATGTACAGGATGAAACATCTAATAGTTAGGAAGCCCTAGTGATAATCATGCCTTCCTTTTTTCAGTTCATCTTTCTCAGTGAAGATGAGAATACAGAACTTTAAGCAGACCTCTGGTATCTTGTGTTTGTCCCTCACACTTCAAAAAAGCATATTTCTTTTATTGTATTCTAGTTTAAAATCTTTGAAAATTAATCATCCATGCATGGTGTTTGAGGCCAGTCTCATTAACAAGAATATTCTGCTGTCAGAGTGATTTTCAGACAGTAATGTGCATGTGAACCACTTGTGGTTCTTGTTAAAATGTGGGTTCTGATTCTGTTGATCTTGGGTGGAACCAAAAATTCTACATTTCCAATAAGCTACCTGCTGATACTGCTGGTCTACAGACCACGTGGACCACACTTTGAGAAACAAGGGTCTAAAACCCAGTTCACTTATTCTGTTTAATCTTCAGGGATATAAGCTAAGACCAAACGAGGCACTGATACCAGCAGTAGTAATAGAAATAGTAATAGTTTTAGTAGTAATGGAAGGTATTTATCATTTATGCTAAGTAAGTGTGCATGTTTACTCTGTGCTAAACCCTATTCAAGTTGTCTTACAGACACTAACATGCTTATTCCTCACAATAACTTTAAAAGATAGAAAAATAAAGAATTGTTGATTTTTTTTTTTTTTGGCCGGGGCTGGGTTTGAACCTGCCACCTCCGGCATATGGGGCTGGCGCTCTACTCCTTTGAGCCACAGTGCCACCCAGAATTGTTGATCTTTATTCCAAGAGTTTTAATAAGCTAACTATTGGTCTAAATGGAGAATCTCAGGATGTACTGGTATTAACAAGTCCAAATATTAAGGGTTGTTTTGCTAGTAACCTTATTATCTCCAAGAGGAGAGGGCATTCTTGAGAAAAGAACAGAACCTATCTAACACATTCTTTTCTGGGGAATAATGTAAGAGGAGCCTCCTTGGCTGACCATCACAGGTGAACATCTATTAAAGTTGTTGGATTTATTTCAAAACTCAGTTTAACCCCCACTTCACCCCACCCCTATGACTCAGTTTGGGGCAGTTGAGTCTGAAAATGACAAGGATGACTCAAGCATTAAAATGTCTGTAAAAACAGGAGGCACCTCCTCCCGCCCTCAGTGAGCTTTGCTTTCTTCCAAATACTAAGAACCCAAACTTAACACACAGATACACATGCATTGCAAAATATAGACATAATCTTCTGACCTAATCAAAATAAAATATTATTCAATATTTGTTCTAATCATGTCACAATGAAATATTATCTTCATATCTAATTCACTCTTACTTTTAAAGACAACTGAAATAATGTTCAATCAGAGGTTGAAAGAAGAGTATATCACTCTATTTTCTTATTCGCAGAAATCAAAAGTTAGGATATTATCAGGCAGATTTATAATTATAAAGAGGACTTCTTTTTCTTTTAAATAAGGCTTTATTTCATGAACAAGAAGACTGGCTATGGCTTGAAATAGAAGTACAATCATATACATATTTCTATCTTATTAAATATCCAGGATCCTTCATGATGTACTATGGCTACCTTCTAAGAAACAGATTTAAAGACTAAAGCTTGCTAAAGTGGAACAGAAGGAACCAGGTTGACTACTTAGTGGGGAGCTAAGAGTATATGCCCCTGGGCTATGAATTAACCTGGAGTGATGTGAGAGAACATTTCCTTGGCGTTACCATATGTGTGAGGTAATCATAAATATAACTATAATAAGACCAATTTTGAAATTCTGCACTTATAAAGGATATGTCTCCTGTACCTGGAAAGGTGGGGCCGCAGTAAACTCAGACAGGTGGGATTGGATTCAAGTTGTATCAGTTATGCCTGTTCAGCAAATGAGCTTGCAGCTAGTTGCTAGATACTAACCACAAGATGAAATATCATACTGGTTTTTAGACCTGGAACTTGTCTCTCCTGTCACTGGAAAGGGAAATTACGAGGCTAACAGAAATCTGTGTTATGTGGAACCACAGGTGTTATGGGTGAAAGAATTAAAAGGGCTCCTTTGCCAAATAAGTTTGGGAAACCATGTATTTCAAGTTTTTTGTTTGTTTGTTTGTTTTTTATCAGAGCCTGATTTGAACCTGCCATCTCCGGTATATGGGGCCAGCGCCCTACTCCTTGAGCCACAGGTGCTGCCCTTTTTAGTATTTTTGCCCTTTTTAGTATTTTTTTTTTTTTTTTTTTTTTACAGTTTTTGACCAGGGCCAGGTTTGAACCCTCCACCTCCAGTATTTGGGGGCAGCGCCCTACTCCTTGAGCCACAGGCACCACCTGGAAACCACGTATTTCATATTTGTGGAGACTCCTGAGGCATACTGGCAAAAGGTTATGAGGAGCCGTGCTGCTTGTTTAATTTAGAACAGATTCTCACAAACAAATTTGCTTATCTCCTCTCATCCCCAAACTTATTTTTGTTGTAAACACTAATTGTTATCCAATGGAAATAGTATTCTGTGCAACTCAGTTCAAGAGAGAATTTTTGGAAGAGCTACTTGATTACAGGGAGGGGAGTCATCACATGACTACTAGGACAAGCTGACCATTTGAAAGAAGCCAAGAAGCCATGCGTCACTAAGGGCCCAGCAGTCACACGTGGGGTGGTTACTTCAGCACACTGAGGGAGCCACAGTAGAGCTGAAAAACTGGGAGTTAACAGTTTTCGACTCCCGAATTAAGCCAATTGATTGACTTCAGTTACTTCAGAAATAAGGAACCTGTGCTTAAAAATTGTTTGTTCCTATGCCTTTGGAAGTGAGTATGGGATTGGGGGGGAGGAGGTAGTGGTCAGGAATGTAGCTTTACTCCCAGTTTCCTTATAAATAAGAGTTCATTCTTATTTTTATGAAATTTTAAAAAACTCTATTTTATCTAGGTCTTAGAGATAAAAGAATTATAATTTTTGTACAGAAAATGATAAAGTCCTGATAGGATTACAGGTGGCTTATGCCTATAACCCTAGTACTCTGGGAGGCCAAAGCAGGAGGATTGCTTGAGCTCAGGAGTTGAGACCAGCTGGAGCAAGAGTGAGACCACGTCTCTATGAAAAATAGAAAAATTAACTGAGTGTTATGGCAAGTGCCTTTAGTCCCAGCTACTCAGGAGCTCAGGAGGCTGAGGCAGGAGTATTGTTTGAGCCCAGGAGTTTGAGGTTGTTGTAACCTAGGTTGATGGCAAGGCACTTTAGCCTGGCCAACAGAGTGAGACTCTGTCTCAAAAAAAAAAAAGAAAAGAAAAGAAAAGAAAAGAAAAGAAAAGGAAGGAAGGAAGGAGAGAAGAGAAAGAAAGAAAGAGAAAATGATAAAATCTGACTATTTGAAATCAGAAGGGCCCAGCCTAGGCCTGACAAAAGAAGCCAGGGTCCCCTGGAGTCTAGGTATGGTTAGTCCATACTCAGAGCCACAGTCAGAAGTCAGGGAGAAGCTGGCTGGGATTTGTAGGAAGAAGTAAAAACGTGGAAAGGAGAAGGTGAAGTTAGAATTGTCCTCTTCCTATCTGGGCTTCCCCCTCACTGTCTCTTTTTGCTTGAATTGTTGATACCTTTACTGACATTTTGGAAACTCTCAGCTGCCACCGAGGGGAATGGGGGATTTCTGCCTCCCCACTCTCCCTTTTTTCTTCTTGTCTTTGTTCAGTTTGTGGCCCTGGTGCCACGCTGATGCTGAGCTGTCACTTCGAGCTTGTTAGTCAAATTATGGTGATTAATGCAAACAGCCAACATGAACTTTGGGCTGCTCAGATGTTAGATAACCCACGTGCTGGCAGGGAGCCATCTTTCTACATATCCTAAGTGACTCAGACATCTTTCAACACCAAAGAAGCTCTTCCTCAAGCACAGAACCCTGTGATTCTTAAGTGACTCAGACACCTTTCAAAACCAAAAGACAGCCCCTGGTATTTGATATAAATTTGATGGCCAAGTTCTTTTTGGAAAATAAAATTAATGAGGCTGTTGAAAAACAAATGGCTTTAGGTGAAAAAGGATTGTTTTCTATTGACCCATCTCATGCACGTCAGGCTGATCTTTACTAAAGGTTTGCAACAGAATGAGTCTCTGTCATGCTTTCTTTCTAAATGTGATCATTGTCTTCAAATGGCTTTTGGAAAACAATTAAGAACACACTCCTATCCCTAGTTTAGATTTTATATGTGACAAAGGGTCATTGTTCTTTGTTTTCCTAATGTGAAGCAGGTGTTTTGGAGACTAATAAGAAAAATAACTATAAGATATTTAGAAATTTGAAAGAAACTTTCTATAGAAATTCAAGGGGCTATTGTTACATAATAAGAAAGCCCCAATTCGGAAATTCTCCAGAGCATTTATCACCAAACAGTCTGACCTCATATGAACTTAGAACTCTTGCCAAAAGGGATTTCCTGTCTAGGTTTGTGTAAGGAAGCCAACTCTGAGAAAAATGTTCCATCAACAGAAATTGAAGCTTTATTGCTGGGGAATACCCTGTGAAATCAGCCGTTTCCATTAACGAATTATTCTAGGTCTCTATGAAGTATACTCAAAAGGACCAACACAAGGAAAATTTTGATGTAGTTGGTTTGTCCAGCTATTTCTTTTCTGGTAGACCCACCATCCAAGATAAGACTTCAAGATCTGCCATGTTATCCTATCCCCACTTCCCATAGCTTGTTGATACTATATTACTGATGCTATTGTGAACAGTGAGATGATTACTGCTTCATCATAGGAAGTGATATAATCACACCTGGTGCTGTCTTGGGCCAACCTATTGGTTAATATAGAAGTATGGGATTCAAACTGAAGATTAATTGTTTGAAGATGGTGGACTGATCTAGCATATCATCTCACTATTATTTGTCTTTAAAGTTGGATTTATAGAGGCATTATTTATTTACATATAATTCACCTTTCTAATGTACACTTCTATTAGTTTTGATAAACACACTTCTATAATCATAATCACTAGCAATATATGGAACACATCCACACTTGAAAAATGACCCTCATGCCATTATGTCATGCCATTATGTCATCAATCACTCACCCCAATCTCAGCCCTCTAGCAACCACTGATTTATTTCCTTTCTGTACCTTTGCTTTTTTAAAGAACATCATATAATGGAATCATGCAGAATGTAGTTTTTCAAATCTTGTTTCTCTTAATTAGCATAATGCCTTTGAGATTTTTCCATATTATTATATGTGTCACTAGTTCATTACCTTTTATTGCTGGGTATCATTATTATACAGATAAATTATGCCTTGTTTATTTATCTATTAGTTGAAGGGTACTTGGCTTGTTTTCTGTCAATAAGGAATAATTACCCTATAAACATTCATGTACGTGTGTGTGTGTGTGTGTGTAATTACTAAGTCATAAAGCAAATGTATATTTAATTTTGTGAGAAAGTGCCATACTCTTTTTCCAAGATCAGCTATTTAGCAGAATTCCATTGCTAACTTTAAAAAATAAATTTTAGACAGTCTAATAGGTTTGTAGTGGTATCTCATTAAGATTTTAACTTGCAGTTCCCTAACAATTAGTTATGTTAAGCATCTTTTCCTATGCTTAGTTCCCTGGTGTTGTCTTGAGCCAATTTAAATATCCAACCAATGCATATTCAGTGAAGTAGCTGTTCAACTCCTTTGCTCATTTATATTGGTTTCTTTTCCTTTTCTTTAGTTTGGAGAGTTGTTTACATGTTCTGAGTACAACTTCTTTACCAGTTATGTGTTTTGCTAATATATTCCATCAGTTAAAAGCTTGTATTTTCAGGTTCTTAACAGTAGTTTTTGAAAAACAAAAAAGATTTATTTTTAGTGAAGAATAACTTATCAATTTTTTTCTTTTATGCATTATGCTTTTGGTTTATATGTAAGTAATCTTTGCCAAACTCGAGTTTATAAAATATTTTTTGCTACTCTCTAAAAGTTTACACTTTTAGGTTTTGTGTTTAGGCCTATGATTCCCATTAAGTTAAATTATGCATATAATATAAGGCATAGAGTGAGACTTTTTGCATACTGATATCAAATTGTTTGAGCACCATTTGTTGATAATATTAACTTTTATTTACCGAATTGCCTATGTACTTTGTTCAAAAAATCAATTGACCATATATGCATGGGACCAATTCTAAACTGTCTATTATGTTTCATTGGTCTGTGTGTCTGTCTATCCCTCACCAACATCATCACTTTATAGTAAGTCTTGAAAGCAAGTGGTGTTAAGTGTTCAACTTTTTTCTTCCTTTTCAAAATTGCTTGCCTATTCTAAATTGGTTTTCCATATAGAGTTTTGAATCATTGTGTTAATTTCTCTCTCTCTCTTTTTTTTTTTTTGGCTGGTGCTGGCTTTGAACCCACCAGCACCCTACTCCTTGAGCCACAGGCACTGCCCATCATTGTGTTAATTTCTACAAAAAAAAATCGGCTGAGAATTTGATTAAGATTGCATTCAATTTAGGATTGAACTGGTATCTTAATAATATTGTCTCATTTTATAAAAATTGAATATATATCCTTTATTCATGCCTTTTTTAATTTCTCTTATCAAAGTTTTATACATTTCAGCATGTAGATATTGCCTGTGTTTTATACCTTTTTATGCAATCGTGAAATGTGATTTAAAAAATGCCTATTTCCAATTGCTTGTTTCTAACAAATAGAAATACAATTAATTTTTACCTATTGACCTTATACCCCATGATCTTGACAACTCACTTATTAGATTCAGTAGCTTTTTAGTAGATCCTTTGAGATTTTCTTCATAGACAGTCATGTCATCTGCAAATATAGATAATTTTATATTTTTTTCTTTCAAAACTTACTTATCTTTTATTTCTTTATTTGAAATAAGAGTAGTGGGAGTGGATTTTCTTGCCTTTTTTTCATTGCGAATGAGAAAGTGGTTCGTTTTTCATCATTAAATATGAATCGTTTCTTCATAAATGCCATTTATTGGGTTATGGAAATTTTATTTTTCAAAAAATTTTTATATGGACATGGAGTGGAGTGGAAGTGAGATTTTGCTACACTGATAAATTCTCATTGTGGTGAAGCCAGGACCTCCAGTGCCGCATCACTGAAGCAACATACCCTGTATCCACCAAGCACCTTCTCATCATCCACCCCCTCAACCCCTCTACCCCTCCAAGTCTCCATTGTTCATCATTTCACATTCTGACTCTGCTTTCACATGTACACATTATTTAGCTCCTACATGTAAGAGAGAATATGTGTGTTTGTCTTTCTTTGTGTTGTATCACTTAAGATAATGGCCTCCAGTTCTATCAATGTTGCTACAAAAGGCATGATTTCTTTTTTCTTTTACAACTGGATAGTATTCCATTGTGTTTATATAACACGTTTTCTTCATCCAATCTGCTGTTGATAGACATAGGGTGATTCCATAACTGTGCTATTGTGAGCAGTGCTGTGATTAGCATACGAGTGTAGGTATCTTTTTTGTTTATACAATGATTTTTTTCCCTTTGTAGATACCCAGAAATGGGATTGCCGGATCATATATTAGTTCTATTTTAGTTCTTTAAGAAGTTTCCACACCATTTTCTATAGAGGTTACACTAATCCTCACCAATAGTGCATAAGAGTTCCCTTTCCTTCACATCCTCACCAACATTTGTTATTTTTTGTCTTTTTAATAATAACCATTGTGATTGGGGTAAGATGATGTCTAATTGTTTTAATTGTCATTTCTCTTTTCATTAATGATGTTGAACATTTGCACATATACTACTCAGCCATTTGTTTGTCTTCTTTGGAAAAATGTCTATTGATGTCCTTAGACTACTTTTTAATGGGTTTATTTGTTATTGTTGACTGGTATGAGCTCCTTATAAATTCTAGTTATTAGTCCCTCTGTTAGATTCATAGTTTGAAAATTTTTTCTCCCATTCAGCAGACTGTCTTTTACTCTGTTGATTATTTCTTTCTCTGTGCAGAAGGCTTGTGGTTTATTTACATGCCATTTGTTTATTTTTGGTTTTGCTGCCTGTGCTTTTCAGGTCTGAGTCATAAAATCGTTGCCTAGGTCCAAAAGAGTTTTCCCTAACTTTTCCTCTTGTGTTTTTATAGTTTTAAGTCTATAAACATTCAAGTTTCTAATCTACTTGCGTTGACTTTTATATATGCTGAGAGATTGAGGGGGGATGTCATTTTTCAGCATATGGCAATCCAATTTTCCTAGCACCATTTATTGAAAACGTATCCTTTCCCTAACGTATGTTCTTGTCAATTTTGTCAAACATCAATTGGATGTAAGTATGTGGCTTTATTTCTGAGTTCTTTATTCCATTTTTGTATCAGTATCATACTGTCTTGGTTGCTGTAGCCCTGTATGATAATTTGAAGTCAGACAATGTGATACCTGACTGTTCTTTTTGCTCAAGATTGCTTTGGCTAGTCAGGCTCTTTTTTTGTTTCCATATGAACTTTAGAATTGTTGTTTCTGATTCTGTGAAAGATGGCATTGATATTTTAATAAGGATTATATTTAACTCATAAATCGTGTTAGATAAATGGTCATTTTAATGATATTAATTCACTTGATCCATGAGCAAGGGAGATTTTTTACATTTGTGCTATCTATAATTTCTTTCAGCAGTGTTTTGTAGTTTTCTATAGACATTTTTCATTTCCTTGGTTAAATTTATTCCTAGGTATTTTCTTTCTTTTTATTTGGTACTAATTGTAAATGGGATTGCCTTTTTTTTTTTTTCTTTGCAGTTTTTGGCTGAGGCCAGGTTTGAACCCACCACCTCTGGTATATGGGGCCAGCACCCTTACTCCTTGAGCCACAGGAGCCGCCCCGGGATTGCTTTCTTGAATTGATTCTTGGCTAGATTGTTACAGGTGTATAGAAATGCTATCGATTTCTCTATGATGATTTTGTATCCTAAAACTTTACTGAATTCATTTATCAAATCCAAACATTTTTTGGTGACATCTTTATTGTTTTCTAGATATAAGATAATACTATCAGCAAGCAAAGATAATTTGACCTCCTCTTTTCCAATTTAGATGCTTTTTGCTTTTTTTCTTGCTGGATTATTCTGGCTAGGACTTCTAGTAAGACATTGAATAAGAATGGTGAAAGTTGACATTCTTGTGTGTTGCCAATTCTCAATGGGAAAGGTTTCAACTTTCCCTGTTTTGTGTGATGTTGGTTATGTGTTTGTGTGTCATATAGAACCTTTATTCTTTTGAGGTACGTTCTTTCAGTGCCTAGTGGGGTGGAGATTTTTATCATGACGATACACTGGATTTTGTCAAATGCTTTTTCTGTATTTCTTGGGGTGATCATATGATTTTTTGTCTTTAATCCTGTTTCTGCAATGTATCACATCTATTGATTTTCTGTGATGCATCCTATCTATTGATGCATATTGAACCATCCTTGCATCTCTGGCATAAAATCCACTTAATCATGGTGTGTTATCTTTTTATGTACTTATTTGTTTGTTTTTATTTCAAAATATCAAGGGTGTACACATGTTTTTATTATGCAGCTATCTTGTATGATTCTTAAGTCAGAGCTGTTAGTGTGCCCGTCACCAAAATAGTGTTCATCATACTCAATAGATAAGTTTTTATTCCTCACCCTATCCTAGCCTCCCATCTTCTTGGTTCCCAACTTCCTTTATATCTTTTTGTGTCCATGTGTAGCCATGACTTAAGTCTCAATTATTTGTGAAAACATATGATGCTTGGTTTCCCATTCTTAAGATACTTCACTTAGAATAATGGTCTCCAATTCCCCTCAAGTTGCTGCAAATGACATTATTTCATTACTTTTCATGATTGAGTAGTACTCTATGATATACAGACTTGAAAATTTAATTTGTGAACTCATCCTAGAAAAAGTGCTACATACTTCATTGTGGAATATCACTACAATAACCTTAGAAGTATTCCCCTTGACCATTTGGTGACCATAGTGATATTTTGCATTGAGTTATATAACATCTTTTCTGGGATGATTTTGCAAATTTAATTGTACGATTTCCTATGATGACAGCTCTGATGGCCATTCCAGGAAAAAAGTTCCAAAATTGCTTTACAGGGTAGACTAGGCATCTGTGCAGTTTCTTAGGGGGACTACCTCAAGGAGCACTATAATGATATTCACCAATGAACTACGTGGCACTTTTTCTAGGATGAGTTCATGAACTTAATTGTCCAAACTTGTAATTATAATTACAAGTCCAAACTTATAATTATCCAGCAGAATGTTCTGCAAATGTCTTTAAGTCTGTTTATTCCAAAGTCTAGTTTAAGACTAATGTTTCTTTGTTGATGTTCTGTCTCAGAATTCTATCTAGTGCTCTGAGTGGGGTGCTGAAGTCCTTTACAATTATTGTATTGCTCTTATCTCTTTCTTTACGTGTATAAGATTTGTTTTGTGAGCCTGGGAGCTCTGATGCTGGCTGCATAAATATGCTCCACTACCTCAGAAATTTGTCATTTTCAAGAAAAATTATGATTTTGTAATTCATCTAGATTTTTCTTATCGCTGGGTTAGAAGAGATGTCTCTCTAGATTTCTACATCCCAGGCCAAAGTGAACTCTGCACCATAAGTTTTAATAAAAAGAAGGGTAGAGAATGGATGAGGAAGCTATGTTTCCAGAAGAACTTGCAGATCATGTAGTTTGGGACTATAGACCAAAATTAGAATTTTCCTATCAGAAGGGAATGATTGTTTCCTTACTGTTAGATTAGTTTAAAGAAGCCTTAGAAACATAGATTGATTCTAGTTTGAATTTGATGCTCAGCTGTGCACTTCAATTGACCCAACAACCAGTAGAAGGTGCTAGGTATGTTCTACATTTTAAAACAATTTCACTCTCAGCAGCCCAGTTTTTTCTGGTGTGTGTCTGGGCTTTTCCTCCTAGGTGATGAGATGTTATCTTGCCTACTACTCTCATTTACTGATGCTGCTCACGAAATAATGGCTTTGCTTAAATGAAAGTAAAGTATGAGTGAGATAATAACAAAAACCAGCCTTATCATTTATTAAGTATTTGCCACATACTGGTAGCAAGTGAAATGCTTTGTTTCATTATCTTATTTAATTCTCATAGCTAGTCTGTGAGGTAGGTATTGTTATTATCCCATTTTAAATATAAAGAGTCAGAAGCACAAAGAATTAAAGTAACTTATACAAGATTGTAGATATTGGGGTAAGGATTATTCAAGTTATCAATTTCTTCTTGAATGATCTTTGGGAGTGTGAGACTTTCAAAAACTTTGTTGATTTCATCTACATTAGGGATTAGCAATATATGATCCACAAATCATCCTAGAAAAAAGTACTTTGAAGGGCAGACTCGGCACTGGCATTGGTGCATAGCTGATGCAGAATTCTAACTCAGTATCTTAACTGCTCCTAAAATATATTGATATCTGACCATTACTAATTTTTTTAACTGTTTGCCGTAATAGATGATGCTCGAATAGTTAAGTTAATGGAAATTTTCGGTGGAGAAGTTGACTTTTGAAGATAACACCCAGGGTTTAAAGAAGAGGAAAGTTTCAGGCTCTCTGAGAAGTCCTGTTATCTCTGGCTTGTGGAATTCTTTCTCTCTCCCCCCAGTGTCAAAATCCTGCTCAGATGTCACCCTTAGAAACAACAACAGCTATGACAGTAAAAGGCAAACAACGGAAGGTATAACCAAAATCCTGAGTCCCTGCCTCCCACTTCAGGGTTGACATACTACACTGAGACCTGTGGCCTGGGTTTGGGACCCAGCTGCTAAAAGCACTTTCTTTGGTTTTTCCTAAGTGAGTTCTCTAAGAAACCCAGTGATTGTGAATGCTTTAGACAAGCACAGCTGTGGGGGAGCAGGGGAACATCTTGTTTTATTTCTATAAAGAAAACAAGTTGACAATAAACTTGGATCTATCCTAGGATGCTCAATGTACTTCTTGTAAAGTGTTTTTTAAACTTTGAGGGAGAATAAAAGCACTCACAGCATGGTAGCCAGATTTGGTCCAATTTATACACATTTAATTTCTCTTATGCTTCTTATGGGAACATGTCAATACATTTTGCTTTTATTATAATAACGAAAATGCCACACGTTATGTAGCTTCTTATGTTTTTAGAATATTTTACATATACTGTTTTATTTTATCTAAGGAGAGAAGTAAGACAGATGGAGTAAGTAAAGCACACTCTGGCAAAGAGACTCACACTAAACAACAACACAAGGAAAGATGAGAGCTGAGTCTGAGTTTCTACCTTTTGTGATAACACGACTTGTTGAAACTTATCACCTGGGTATCTTTGTTCAGTCTCCTAGTCTTCATCCCGCAGATAAATCAGTGTTGTTTCCTGATTTGGAGAATCCTAGCCCATTTATAGTTTCATTAGCAGTGCCTATTTTCCCATATCCTCAACCAACGCTGGATACCAATTGTTAAAATTTTCACCTATATTATTGCAGGTGGAAAATTGTTTCTTACAGTCATTTCAATTCATCTTCTGATCTTCACTATAGTTTTGACTCTATAAATTGCCTCTTTATTCTCTGCCCGATGTGTTCATAAAATGCCATATTTTTAATGTTTTCAAATCAATTTCAAAGTATTTCTCCTATAAATCACATATATGCATTTTTCCCTTTACATTTGGAAGTCTTTATCTTAGGATAAGGGAAATCCAAGCCATTGGCTTTTATTGTAATTGCACGTATATTTGATCTTATTTCTCTCACCATACTTTTCTGTTTGCTATGATTTTCCTCTCACTCCTGTCACCAGATTGACTGAGGTTTTTTTCTTTCCGGCTCTCTCTTTGGAACCCCATTTGTGTTGTTCTGTGTCTCACAATAGCATTTTGGAATCTCTATATCCCCCTAATTAGCTCATATTGAGGCATATATTTTTAATGTATGTAAACATTTTCCTATTGTTGAGAATAAACGAACATTTATAATTCACACCCTTTAAACAGGTATTTGGCATAATTTTATTTCTTCTTTTCTCTTGAGAATTATTTTAGTTCCAGAGTTTAATTTTTTTATTTATGATTTGTGTCTTTTCAAATATTTAGTGATTCTTGCTTATACATTTAATCTTAGCAATTGATGGCCAGGGTGATCACAGGCAGTCCATGTGGGTTTTTCTCAGTAGATGTGGAGTGTCATCTCTGCAGTGGGCTTTACTCTTATGGGGAAGGTTCTCTCCAGTGGACAGAGAATGAAAGAATCTAGGCTCTCTAGGGGTGGGGGCCAAAAGTATGGCATCTTCATTAATGGTTGCCATATTAGGAGACAATGTGCTTCAATGCTTCATATGTGAAGAAAGCTGCTTTCTATTTTATATCTTAAATTCATAGTTGCACTCTACTTTCATCTTTAAAATAGAGCCCTTAATTTATTTAGTGACTATTCTCATAATTTTAACCCGGGCACAACACCATGCCCAACTGCTGACTATGGAAAGATAGACAAATGAGGGTAGAGATCAAATGGCATAGCTATTCAGCTGTTATTTAATGAATGATCTCAGAAATCAGCACTTGACTCGTCTCTTGCTGAGTTTCCTCTGAGAAGGACTGTACTGCCCTAGACAGTAGCCCTTTACTCATGGTGAACCTGGGAGTTGTCAGGCCATGCTTGGATTTTTCTATCCATCAAGGGTTTCTTCTTATGTCTTCCAGAGATCCCCCATATTTTTGATCAAGAAATGGCATCTTTGCTCATTTACCACCTTTCACCAGAATGACTGAAATTTTACAAAGATCCTGAGACTTAGAGAAGGTAACCTTGAAAAGCAGGAGATGCCATCCAAGGGTAACACAACATGTCATGTTACACTGTTAATAGGGTAAGGGAAAATCTGCCCTTAGAAGGAAGCTCTACCTCTCTCAGCACTGTGCATATAAGCACTTTCACATTATTAAGCACCAAATAGTACTCTCTTCTCAGTTCCATTCTGTAAGAAGATGCTGTTTATCTCGTCTGATCCAGCTGTACAAGAGATGCCTTAAGCCATAAAGAACACATTATCTTTGAGCAACTGGGGAAACATGATGGTTGGAGCATATAGAAATATATGAGAAACTGCTCCTCCCATCAGCCTTTTGTTAATTTATCCAACTAAAATGTGTTGAGTGTCTAACCACTTACCGTTAATATTGAGTTCACTGTGGTAAAGGAAAGTAGGCAAGCCCTCTTTCTATGCGCATATAGCCATTAGTGTGACCTCACATCAACAATCAGCCCTTGGGGCTCGGCATCTGTGGCTCAAGTGGCTAAGGCAGCAGCCACATACACCTAAGGTGGTGGGTTTGAATCCAACCCGGGCCTGCCAAACAACAATGCTGGCTGCAACCAAAAAATATCTGGGCATTGTGGTAGGTGCCTGTGGTCCCAGCTACTTGGGAGACTGAGGCAGGAGACTTGCTTGAGCCCAGGAGTTGGAGGTTGCTGTGAGCAATGATGCCACAGCACTCTACCCAGGGGGACAGCTTGAGGCTGTCTCAAAAAAAAAAAAAAGCCCTTGGCTTCCACTTTTGCTTCTTTTACCTCACTTCTACTCAGTAAAAAATCTCACTGATCAATACAGTAAAGAAATGACTTTACTATAACTTGGAAGCTGTCTCTGCTACTGCATTGTGCAAGCAAAATAGGATTTTACCATTTACATTTTCCCAAGTGGGCTACACATATTTTTAAAAAATGACTTTTGTTGTAGATCTCTTTAGGAAGACATTGGAGTAAAGAATGCTAGTCCAAAATTTATATTGATTCAGTGACAGCTTCTGAACAGACTTTTTCAAGGTGAACAGTTTCTTGCCATCTTGATCAAAGGGGGACATGTAAAATACTCAGTAGAAGTGAGAACTGGGATTCAGAGTGGGATTGAACCTTGAGGTAACATGTAAGTCTGAGGATATTCAGGGTTCATACGTAGGGTTTGCTTTCCTTGCTCCCCCAAATAAGAAGATGGCACTAAGTGATGTCTAAGGTCTTCTAGCAGTAATCTTTAGCAGGCCTATGTTAATAGAAATATGATACAGCAAAGTCTGGTTTCACCTTTTGTATTTTCACACTCATAGGATTTTCCTTAAGGTTAGTTGAAATTCTGTGGAGGAAGAACGAGGGAGAGAGACGACAAGTGAAACTACAAAGTTATAGTCTTCAAATTCACAAGATTACTGTGAGATATTGTGTCTTAAATTCCCTAGTAAGGTGTAAGAATAAGCTAGGTTCTGGAGAAGGATCTATCTTTTAATAACCAGATAGATGTCTTCCCTTGTTGCCTATGAAATCTCAGTGACAGAAGACATTGCTTTGAGGAGAAAAATCAAAGCGGGAAGGTTAAAGTTTCCTTTTTATAAAGTAATATGAGATGAAGATAACCTCTTGGACTTCTGCATTTTTTTTTAACCTTCTGTGTCCCTTCTTAGAATAGAGTTGGAGAAATCAAGCTTTGGCACCTAAAATGCGTAGGAGTTCCTTTTTTACTGCTCTTCATGCCTTTCCCAAAGAAATTCTTTAGAAACCCCAGAACTTGTTGAATGATGTTTTATTGAATTGATCTCCTCAAACCATCACTGGGACAGAGCGAGAAATCACTGCACATCTATACCACTGATGCTCTAAGAGAACCCATTAGACTATATATGAAAGGCATGTCCATTAAGAGTTGTCCCAGGGGCCTAAAAACATCATTCTTCTCCTACTTCCTTTTGCTGTTGTGTCACCTCCAGCACCTCCCTTCAGAAACTCACTTATACAGAATACACACTTGTGCATTCACATGCATGCACAGAAAATATTCCAATGGAGCCTAAAGAATGTACTTGTTAAGAGCATAATCACAGATTGCCTGTATTATCCATTTAGCAGCTGTATGACCTTGGGCAAGTTATTTGACCTCTCCGTGCCTCAGTGTTCTCTACATCATAGGGTTTTATAAGCATTGAATGGGCTTATCCATGACCAGTATCTAGCAGCGGGCCTGGCACATTGTAAATGCTCAATAGATGTTAGGCATTGTACTCATAATGAATTTTCACCACGAGGATACTTGTGTAGTGAAAGAGACTTTCAAATAAGGTACTCTCAAAGATCAGCCCAAAGTGAGCTAGGTTTTCATGTGTGGGTGTAAGGTGGGTAAAATGTTGTGTGGCTTGCCATTTGTTCTCACATGGTTTGAAGTCCCGAAAGCAACTTGGGAACTAGGTAGTAATGGCCTCTGGGTGCCCTTTCAAAGGAGCAAAGTTAAATGTCACTTGCCAGGTGCTGAAAATTACCCCAAGGACAGTAAGTTAAGGGAACTAGCTATATTCAGCAGAGCTGGGTACATGATCTGCTGTGGTCATTCAGGCAAAGCCCTACAGTGCTCCTTCGTACTCACATGTCCCCATGGTGGCTTCTGTATGTGTTTCCCCTTAATGCCACTTTGGGAAGGATAGAGGGAGTGTAGGTGGGTGAGGACTTCTGATGTGATGCCAACGAATACAAACAATGGGAACCCTGACATCCTTTTTTTCTTCTTTTTCCTCAGTTGTGACGGGCTCTGGCTTCCTTGAACTTTAGTTTTGAGTTTCAACCTTAAGTAAAGTCTGACTGCAAGATCTGTATGATTGCCTTTTACAAGAAATACAGTCACACACACAGGGCTGCAAAGGAGACTAGCCTGGATGGCAAGGATCTGTCCTCTATCTTGGTGTCCATCAGAAGGAACTAAACCCTCGTCCTTTGACACTCTTCTAGTTAAAAAATTATCCACAAAGACAATAAATGAGAAATTCTTAGATGACATACACCTTGACTCTGTGGCTGGTAGGTTGCAAATTTTCTATGCTGTTGAGGAGAGAAAATCATGTGAGTGAGAAAAATCAAGTATTTGATACAGTTTCAGGAATAACAGGAATAAAAATATGTTTTCTGCCTTTCCATTTAATGTAATAAATGTTTCTAACCAATATGCATAGAACTTACCACACAAACTTTCTGTAGCATAAACATACAAGCTCCAAAGATGCATACATTTTATAAGAAACCCAAAAAGCAGGAGAAATTCTGCACTGCACCTATTACACAAAGCTTTGTCTGATACCAAAGGATCTATTAAAAACTGATGGTTGGAAGCTATAAGAAATTTAGTAAAACTTTCAGCACTATCTAAGGTGGGGGGAGTGTCCCAATCTTTCATGAGTAGAAGTCATTTTTCATTTTTTTGTGAGACAGAGGAGATAGAGATGGTGACAGTGAACTCCAAGATGACCACTGGTGAAGTGATTGCACAGAGGTATGTGGAGAATGTTTTGTGCCTGTTATCGTGAGCTTCTACCAGCCAGCATTCATTCCACCATTATGTATTCAGACTTATGGCTCATATGAGACTGACAATTAAGTTCACAAACTCACCCTAGAAAAAAGTGCTACATACCTCATTGCTGAATAGCACTGTGAAATACTCTCCTTGGGAAGCTATGCCAGCCCCTTCTCTACCCTTCAAGGCAACTTTGGAACTCTTTTTCTGGAATGGCCATCAAATTGGTCGCCATCGAATTACCCTTGACAACCTGACTTTCATCAAAATGTCTTCCTTTCAATATTTTTTTATTGTTGGGCATAAAAAGTCATTGGGGGCCAGATCAGGTGAGTAGGGTGTCCAAATACAATACAGTTTTGTTTACTGGCTAAAATCTCCCTCACAGACAGCGCCGTGTGTGAGCTGGTGCATTGTTGTCAGGCAAGAGCCCTGAGTTGTTGGCCCAGCTTTTCAGTTAAGTTTTCCTAACTTTTTCTCTATCATTACTCACTTGCCCTGCTATGCTTCTCGCAGAAAGCTACCAATCTTGATGCACAATTGAATGACTGAATGACTTTTTGCAATGCTTTTATCAGTTCTGCTCATTACTGGCCATCCTGACCTCTCTTCATCAGTGAAGCTTTCTCTCCCCTCAGAAAAACATTTAGTCCATTTGTACCCTGCTGTTTTCTTCATAGCATTTTCCCCATAAACTTGAAATAACATATCCCCAATTTCACTTCCGCCCTTGCCAAATTAAAAAAAAAAATTATGAATCTTTGTTTATTACTCTAATTCATGCTACAGCATCCCTGGGATGGCACACAAAAACATGCAACAACAATAATGAAGGCCACTCAGCAAGACACTGCCACATGTCAACACAAACACAACTGCGAGACACTGATATACCAAAGTAACGAAACCGTACTGAGTGGTTTGGACAGTGCTGCCAATGTAAGTGTGCAGTGGCAATTTGTGAACTTAATTGTCAGATGTCATACTATCAGCTAAAAATTGCAGCCACACTGCTGTTGGCTAGAGAGGAAAAAATAACTGTGATATTGGCTAAGAGACCAGGTGAGACTGGAATGACTTTTCTAGAGATCTCCGAATGCTGTCTTCTAGGAAAAACAGAATTTAGGGAAAAGCTAGGCACTCCAGGTGAGCAATTTAGATGCAAGATTCTTTGCTTATGAGACTTCAGAGTTCCTGCAAATTATAGATGTTGGTGTGGACTTTAGCTGATGACTGGGAGAGAGAAAAAGCAGTGAGATTCTGAAAGCTGACTGTGAAATCAACAGCTTAAGCCTTTAAACCTACTGGAAAATCCAAGGACCTCCCCAAGGAGGTGGCCTTCTCCCATGAGGCCTCTACTATTTAATTAAGTCAGTCCCATCTGCAGTAAATCTTACACCCCAAAATACACTTGGTTGATTTTTTTGTCTTTGAAGTACAGGTTCACCCACAACATGTGACTCAAACACATAAAAGAAGTGGCAACCCCGTGGCCCAGGATAAGGTCATTATCCTGTAGCAGAAGTTAGTTTGGAGATTAGTCACACCTCATGCAGGATAACCTTTGCTCTTCCCTGCCCACCTTCCTTACAGCTAATTTCAAAATAAATCTCTTTCTTTTTCAAAAAGTTTTGAAGTGGGGGGGAGAATACTCTGGCTGATTTACATATGTGATTACATCACCCTTCACAGAGTACCGAAATGTGTCTGAGGCTCACAGCTGGGAATTCACTTTACTAAATGATCTGCTTGTAAACCTTATAATCCTTGCTCACTGCTCATTACATCTCTAAGTGCAAGGAGAAGAGTATGGGACCTTCTTTTTTCAACTGATCTATGTTATATTTTAGGTTCCAGAAACGAGGTGAGACTGGACAGCATCTCTCCCATAAAGGTCTAAATATTTGAACTGGAGAAGTAATAAGTGTAAATATGACTTCTTTTTTTTTTTTTTTACAAAATATATGAGCAAATCCCATGGAGTTCAGTTGGGTAATAAATAGCAAATATGGAAACCACTCTACCTATTGGAATATGTGTCCAGCCGTGCCCACTTGAGAACTATCTGACAATTATTAGCCAGGCCTAAGAGACATTGAGAGGGGAGCAGAAATAAATTACAAACTAACATATCAATGCATGACTTTTAAAAATACCCATTTTTCTGTTTTTTATAAAACTCTATTATTAAACTATTTATAATCATTGTAAAAGTTCAGATTGGCCAGAAATACTATAAAATGAAGAAAATACAGGTTTTGTTCCCTCCCTCTTTCCATCTGCCCATCTGCCTCTGAGTAGTCTCCCTTCAGATACTTATTCTCTTCTCTTGTGTGTTTTTTTTTTGGGGGGGGGCTGATGTTTCTCTAAAGCAGTCAATAAACAAAGTAATTACAAATATTCACCAGATCCATGTATACACAGACCATAGCACATCCTTCTAAACCCATAAAGAAATCTCCCATACCTATCAGATGTGATGTATCCCACACTTTGAAAGTACACAAGCCCCATTTGCAGGTATTTATTTCTCTGTGGTCTTATAGTACTTATATCTTAGAAGGCTGGTTTATGCTGGATCATATGCACATGTGATTTTCTAATACATAGCTAACAGATCTTGATTTTCATTTTGTCTGTCATGTGTCTGACACATGAGTGTTTCATCTGGCCTGTATACTGAGCACACTTCAAACTTCACCAAAGGATCCTGCTAGCCCAATGCCAACCATTTAAAAATTAAATTTTCATTCTATTATTACCTGGTGTCTTAGTGTGTTAAGGCTGCTATAACAAAATACCACAGACTGGGCAGCTTAACAACAGAAATTTATTTTCTCACAGTTCTAGAGGCTGGAAGTCCACGATCAAAGTATCAGCAGGGCTGGTTTCCCCAGAGGTCTCTCGGGGGAGGCTGGTATGTGGCTGTTTTCTCATTGTGTCCTCACCTGGCCTTTCCTTAGTGAGTAAGCACACCTGCTATCTCTGCATCTTCATATAAGTGTGCCAGTCCTAATGAATTAGAAGCCACTGTTATGACCTCATTTAATCTCAATTACCTCCTTAAAATCCCTATCTCTAAATGCAGTCACATTGGGTTAGACTGCACTGGTTCTCAACCTTCCTGATGCCACAACGCTTTATGTTTCTCATGTTGTGGTGACCCCCAGCCATAAAATTATTTTTGTTGTTACTTCATAACTGTAATTTTGCTACTGTTATGAATTGTAATGTAAATGTCTGATATGCAGGATGCATTTAGACGACCCCTGTGAAAGGGTCGTTCAACCCCCAAAGGGGTCGTGACCCACAGGTTGAAAACCACTGGGTTAGAGCTTCAATATATGAATTTGTTGGGGAGGAGAGAAGTGCTAGTCATTTCTTAACACCTGGTGTTGTAGGCAGGATAAGCATACTTTATCACTATAAGAATGATGGATTTTTCTCCTGTGATTCAGTTATAGTACATCAGCGTTTCTGTTGCTGATATAGGAGGAGCCATGTGGCAAGAGCTGGAGATGTCTCTGTGGAGCTGTCAAGACACCTGTTATCTTGATTCTATACCTGCAAGGAAATGAACTCTACCACCAACCTGAATGGCTGTGGAAGTAGATTCTTCCCCAGAGCCTCTAGATGAGAACTCAGTCCAGCCAATACCTTGATATCAGCTCTACAGTGCCCTGAGCAGAGAGGCCAGTCATGTCATGCAGAACTTTGGACCTACAGAACATGAGATGGTAATAGGATATTGTTGTTTTAAGCTGCTGAGTATGTGGTCATCTGTTACCAGCAATAGAATACTGATACATCCAGGTACTAGTAGGTCATCTGAGATGACCACGGAGCTATAGAAACAACAGATTGAAGCTACCTGTCCTTCTTCTGGCAGGTCATTGGCCTTCATATGGAGTTTCCTTTGCATACCAAGTTTCTCACACCTTAGTACACAAGCACATCTCCTGCGGACCTCATTAAAGCATGGATTCTGATTCAGTAGTTCTACCAAGAGGCCCAAGACACAGCATTTCTATACAACAATCTCCCAGGGGAAGCTAATGATGCCACAGTCTCAGGGTCACACTTGGAGTAAAACTTACACATTTAGGCCATTGTTTTTTATTCAGAGCTGAAGGAAAGCTGGGTGTATCTTCTCTTTGTTTTTCAGTGGTTGGTTGTTCACATTTCTCAAAGGATGTGGTCCAGAATTTCTGATGTTGACATTAATGAAGCTGGAAATTTGAGTTGTGTGATAATAATAATTAATTCACTGAGCATTTGCTATGTGCCATGCACTGTGTTTAGTGTTTACACAAATTGCCTTATTTAAAGTCTACAATTTCCAATCAGTATATACTGATGTCATCCCCATGTTTGGAAACCAGACCTCAAGGGGGATAAACAACTTGCCCAAGATTACGTTGCTTTTAGAGTGGAGTTAGGGTTCAAATCCAGAACTTTATGATACTCTTAATCATCATTCTATACAAGCCTCCTTTCCTAATACAACTGAAGATATAAAACAAAAGAAAGCCCACGTATCTTCTCCTTGCTCAATTAGAGAGAAAACAGTGTCTTTTCTGTTCTTTGTGACTCTAAAGACTTGCTTGAAGAGGATCTCTGTTTGAAATTTTGATTTACTATAGGTTCAAGAAAATAATGCAAATTATAAGTTTCCATAAGGTTTCTTGTAATATTTAGCAAAGGCTTTTCTGAGGTTTTTCAAATGCAGAAATAGACCAAAAGCTGTTTGGATGGGGATTGAAGAGACAGAGAGCAAAGCACAGAAAATGAGGAAGAGTTAAGAATGGTGAATGGGGGTGGGGACTGACAGCTGCAGGGTTGAGGAAAGGAAGCGGATAAGTGATTCAGCAGGTGTCAGGGCTCAGGACAAAAGACAGACCACGGAAAGTCCTAGCAGAGGAGTGTCTTTGGAGAACAGCTCGGCTAACGGGCAATTGAATACCAGTATATAAATCTGTTCCTTTCGCTGAACTCCACTGCTCACTTTCTCCTTGACACCAAAACTTTGATTCAAAGGCTATGGAGACCTTTGTGTGAGACCAGATGAAGAGTGGTACAATAAAGTGGAGTGTGATATTTCCCAACTCATCACTCTACTGATATCAGCCTTAGAGCAGCAACATCCCACAGAGAAAAAACAAAATCTCTGAGTTGCTCTCAGCGAAACCGGGAGAGGTCCAGGTCCGAGGTGAGGCCTGAAGATAGGACCCCGTGATAATAGAGCAGTGGCCTGCAATGGCTGCAATGTGGAGCACCAGGACAGAAGCACAAACCCTTGTGATAGGTTTCTTAGCCCCTTGCCACTATTGGTCACCTGGGGCTTGGCAGTTCTTGGCTGGGGGTGGGGTGCATCGTCCTGAGCCCGGTAGAATGTTTCGCAGCATCCCTGGCTTCTACCCTCCAGCACTGCTCCCTACTCCAAGTTGTGCCAACCAAAAACTTTCTAGACATCGCCAAATATTCTCTATGGGCAAAATTACCCTGGTTAAGAACCACTGCCCTGCACTGAACATTCCAGAGATGCTGGCAGGTCTCTGGACATCACAAACAATGAAATAGTGACTTAAAGCCATGGGACTGAAGAACACCAGACTAGAGACATATAGATGACAGTAACATAAGCAGAAATGTCGAGTCAGAAAGGGCTTGGGAGGTAGCAGGAGTTAAGAGTCATTGTGCCAGTGCATCTAAGTGTTTATGTTTAAAATAAACACTCACTGGTCTCTCAGACATTTTTTCCATAGAAAATAAAGTTCCAGGGCTCTCTCACCATGCTGCTTGTTCAATTCAAATATAGTTTTCTTTTTTTTTGAAAAAGAAATTCTAAGTATTTAATTGAAATAGCCAAACGAAGGCCCCAAATGAAGCTCTTCAGTTTTGGTTCCCACCAGGCAAGGATTGTGATTTGGTTCCAGCCACTTCTGAGCTGTCTGCCTGCCACGGGTGCTGCATTTATAGCACCCTTGATTAGATGTGACATTTTCTCACTCTAAGTATTTTGCCCATATTTGAAGAGACCCACACAGGGGACCTTATTAAAATCTGCAGAAGCCTGTGACTACGTGAAGATGCACTTATGTGAACAGGAGGGAGAGAATGGATTTTTATCTTCTGGGAATCTGGTGTTTTTATTTTATAGGAGCTTGCAAAGGAATGATCAGGGGAAAAAAGATGCTGGTCTCATTTAAAATGGACTGCAGTGCCTCCTCTGCTTGAAAGTCAGAGACACCCCAGTAATGCAGAGTTTAAGTTATTTGCATGGCCCAATAAAATGAGATTTAATTCTTCCATTAAACTCCAGATTCCTTCACTAATTAAAGTGAAGGGATGTGGACAGCAACCAAGCACAACGACAGTGTGATTACAGGGACTGGCACCCTCAAATGTGTTCATGCTCACAGGACATGAATTCCACTCCAATGCCAGTTTGTTCCTGATTTGATTTTCTTGTAAATAGTCTGGGACCCAGTAGGACAGAGTAGAGATAGGACAGTCAGCTCCCAGAGAAGGCTGACTCTGTTGAAAATTGTGAAATAGGCAAAATTTGTATTCGATCTCCCTTTTCTGTCCCCTTTTCTATCTTGGTAGGGTCCTTTCTTCCCACACTTTTTCTAGGCCCTTAATATTCTAATGCTATCCTAGATTTATTATTTTAACTGAAGCAGCCCCATTCACTGCTCCTATGGGAACCACGTGCTCTTGTTCTGCCCTTATCCACCCACATACAACCACATACAATTGAACCAAGACAGCAAATTATGACAGGAGAGAAAGATGAGCTGAATTCATCAGATATTACCTTAGAAATTTACTTGTAAAATATGGTGATGTATTCTGGTTTTTTGTTTTTGGGGGCTTTTTTTTGGCTGGGGCTAGGTTTGAACCCACTACCTCCCACCACGTCGATATATGGGGCCAGTGTCCTACACCTTTGAGCCACAGGCACCACCCGATGTATTCTATTCTTTTTGCTGCTATTGTGAATGGGATTGCTTTCTCGACTTCCTTTTAACATAGTAGACATGTGGACCAAAGGAACAGAATAGAGAGCCCAGAAATAAATCCACACATCTTGGTCAGTTGATCTACAGGAAAAGTACCAAGAACACACAATAGGGAAAGGATAGACTCTTTGATAAGTGGTGTTGGAAAAACTGGATATTTATATGCAGAAGAATGAAATTGGACCCTTATATCATACTACCCATAAAAATCAACTCAAAATGGGTTAAAGACTTAAATATAAGACTTGAAACTGAAACTACTATAAGAAAGCATAGAGTAATATTTCTTGATATTAGGCAAGAAACGTCACATCAAAAGCATAGGCAACAAAAACAAAAAGAGATGAGTGAGATTGCATCTAACTAGAAAACATTTGTACAGAAAAGGAAACAATCAACAGAGTGAGAAAGCAACCCATGGAATAGGAGAAACTCTCTGCAAGGCATATATCTGATAAAGGGTTAATATCCAAAATGCGTGAGGAATTTATACAACTCAGTAGCAAAAAAGCCAAATAACTTGATTAACAATGAGCAAAGGACCTGAATAGACATTTCTCCAAAAAAAATCCAAATGGTTTACAGTTATATAGAAAAAGTGCTCAACTTTAATAATCATCAGGAAATGTTAATGAAAACCACAAGGAGATATCTTCACACCTGTTAGAATGGCTTTTATAAAAACTATAAAAGATAATAAGTAGTGTTGAAGCCATGGAGAAAAAAGAACTCTTGTTTACTATTGGTGATGGAAAGTAGTAAGGATATTCCACAAACATTAAAAATAGGACTACTTTATGATTCAGCTTATGGACTTATATTCAAAAGAAATCAAATCAGCATCTTTAAAAGGTACATACACTCCCATATTTATCTTAGTATTACTCATAAAAGCCAAGATATGGAGTCAACCCAAGTGTTTGTTGACAGATGGATGGATAAAGAAATGTGGCGAGTGGCTCGGCACCTGTGGCTCAATCGGCTAAGGTGCCAGCCACGTACACCTATGGTGGTGGGTTCGAATCCCCAGCCCAGGCCCGCCAAACAACAATGATGGCTGCAACCAAAAAATGGCCAGGCATTGTGGCGGGTGCCTGTGGTCCCAGCTACTTGGGAGGCGGAGGTAGGAGACTCGCTTGAGCCCAGGAGTTGGAGGTTGCTATGAGCTGTAATGCCATGGCACTCTACCCAGGGGGATAGCTTGAGGCTTCGTCTCAAAAAAAAAAAAAAAAAAATTCCAAGGATGTCTTTTCAAATTACGTAAACCATTACCATTTCCTAGTGGGCCTGGAATGCTAGGAATTTTATGTTCTAATTTTTTTTCTAAAATTTTACTTTTTAAAAGGCAACAAATGACATGGTTATAAGTCAAAATAATATGAAAAGATGATGTCCAAAAGCATTGTTCCCACTGTATTTCCAGTTCTGTATTCCATAAAGAATTCTACTTCTCCTGGCTTCTTTTGGATAATATAAATATTTCTTTCTGAAAATAAAAATATAAATATTTTCCACCCCAACTTCTTAACTCTATTATACAAAATGTAACCCCGTGTCTACTTTTCTCCCCCTCTATAAATGCTACAGACCTTTCCATATCAGCATACAAAGATAATCTTCGTTATTTGTTTTATAGCTGCATAATATTCCATGGAGTGCATACATCATGGTTTATTTAATCAGTTCTCTATTGAAAGACAGTTGCATTATTTGCTATCTTTTGCTATTAATTAAGACTCATTAATATACTTATTATTTCATACATACATGGTATATTTGTAGGATAAATTCCCAGAAGTGGGATGACTGGGTCAAAGGGTAAATGCATTTATAATTTTGATAAAGATTGCCAAATTGCCCTCTGCAGGGGTTGTACCGTTTTGCATTCCTACCAGCAATGCATGAGAGTGCCTGTTCCTCTGCAGCCTTGCCAAGAGCGTGCTAAACATTTGGGGGTTTGCCAGTGTGGTAGGTGAGAAATGTTATTTCAGTGTAATTTCACTTTGCTTTGTCTCTTATGGGGAGTGAAATAGAGTAACTTTTCCTAAAGACTGTATTTTTTTTCTGCACACTGCATATTCACAAACTTTTATGCTTTTTTCTCAATTTCTGGGAGCTCTTTATATATGAAAGAGATGAGTTCTTCACAATATGACACAACTATTATCAGTTTTTCTTTGGTATTTGACTTGCTTATTTTAAAAATATATTTTAATGTATCAATTTTTCTTTTATGGCCCCTAGAGTTTGAGTAATTGTTAGAGGCCTTCTCCCATTCCAATGTTATAAAAGATTTCACTCATTCTCATTATGGTTTCAACAATCCTTTAAGCATTATTAACCTTACTATACATCTGAAGAAACTGAAATCCAGGATTTAGATGAGGTCCCTATTTTTCCTAAGCTTTCTCAGAACATGATTAAAGGAGTAAGAAAATGGATTCCTCTCCTCAGTGTCATTTTGCTGGAAGAATTTGTGAAAGTTTTTCTTTGGTCTTTGTTCTGATTCTCAAATTTTAATGTTAAAATACCTGTGATCATTGCAGAAAAATATTTTGCAAAATATCATCTGGGTTGCTCAAGAATGTGGTCCTGTTATTTCTAAGCCTTTGAATAAATACAGAATAGCCCAGGTTGTGTAAATATGAAGGTGTGCATTGAAACAAATATAAAAAGTCTCCCAGATCTTATAAACATTGATGCTGGAAGCCAACATGTTGTAAATGCCAGGACCGTGCGCACCACCTACGGACGTCAGCAAATGTCCCTTTTAATTGAACGCTCAAAAGGATATCTGTGGGCAAGCAGAGAGGCCCTGCAGTGGCCACGCTGGACTGCATTAAGGGACACCTGGAATCCATGGCAGCCTTTCGTCCCTGTCTCTCCCTTTCTCTCTGCCAGGGCCAGCAGGGAAGGAGAGTGCTGACGTGTCTATTGAGGACTAGGAAAAATACTCCGTTTGAGAGCCAGTGCTCTGAAGGAGGATGACCCAGTTGAAGCCTTAAACCTGCAGCCTTCTCTGCCCACTAAGCTCCAGAACCCTGAGACGCCACACTCCACATAAGCAGGTTAGAGAGGGATTCACCTCACACCAGTGGCAGGGGAAATGGCCTACGGAGGCAGGGTCATCTTTCAGTTGCAGAAGTTGTGACAAGGACCAACTCTAATCAGTTGGTAAGCGCTCCCTGGAGCATGTTTTTGAGATGAAGCTGGAGGCTGCGTCTAGACAAAGTGCTGCACAGTGCTGTGATTCATGAGTGTGAATAGATACAGTGGGGGAAAGAAGTCACACCGTGTCAAACCTCTGCCAATACTGACTGCTTGAAAGGGTTGTAATTTCTTTATAGAACCAAGACCTGATGTAGACAACTGGGGTATGCCAAAGCTTTTTTTTTTTTTTTAGTTTCAGATTAATCTGAGGTTACAGTTAGGTCACACTGTTTGCATTTGTAAGGTGGAATCCAGAGTTGTAGTGGTGCCCCTCCCCAGGAGGTGTGCCATATACCCTTACATTGCCCCTGGTAGGTGAGATTAACCTAATCCTTCTCCCTCCTCCCCTCTCTGCACCCTCTCTTGTGCTCTCCTCTCCCCACTTCCTCCTCCTGTCTCCCCCTCCTTGGAGTTTAACTGTGTTTTTCTCTTGTGTGGCATCCCAAAGTTTTAGAATGTTTAGCTCTAGAGGGCTGCTCTGGTTCATTTTCCAATGATATTTATTATTAATAGCTAAAAGGTCAGTCTTGTGCTTTGTTTTCCTTACCCTGCAATTTGCTCACTTCTTCATTCCCTTCTCTAAAATTCAGTGCTTCAGGAATGTAACACGGTACTTTCCATCAGTAGATGTTCAATGAACACAAAATTGAATTGCATCACATATAGCAGATTAAGTTTAAAAAGGTACTCATATATTCATTCAACAACTTATTTAGCATCTATTTATGGGCATAATACTGGATTAGAGGCTGAGACTACAGGACCGAATAAGTAAATATGGTCTCTAAGATGTACTTTTTCTCCAAATGCATGCATTAAGAGTACCAACTTTTGATAAAGTGCAATGTATTCATTTTTCATTTATGGCTTATGCTTTTGATGTCAAGTTTAAATTTTTGCTTACCACTAAATCTTGAAATTGTCTTCTGTTTCCCTTTCTGAAGTGTTTGAAGTGACACCTGAGAGTGATGTTCCTTGCTGCTCCTGGATGTGGGTGGGGATCCTATCCCCACCAATAGCACCATGGAAGTGACCTTGCTACTGCTGGGCAATTCTACTGCTTAGTCCTAACTCTCCTCTAAGCTTCCTCTTACACCACCCCAGTGAAGTCAGTGAGAGGTAGAGTGGGAGTTCAGATTCCTGGCATTATCCCTGCTGATGGGGAGGAGGCCCTTGTTCATTGCCTGGCAGGGGTGAAAGTCCAGGGTCCCTAGTTTGCCTTTTCTGAGCACCCCTGAAAGAATGCTGAGGCACCTCATCTCAGCCTTGAAGGTAGAAGTCTAGCTCCCCACTTGATATTTGCTGGCATGGGTGGGGCTGCTACACAGACTTTTCTGTGTGCTTGGCTGCAGTAGAGGAATTGACATCTGAACACTTCTGTCTTGCTGATCTGCATCTTCCTGGTCCTTTGGCTTCCTTTTCCCTGGGTCTATGAATGTTTCTGACACCATCCTACCTTCTTCCACACCAAGTCTGGGATATTCAAGATAAAAAGGAAAACCCAGGGAACTCACCACCTTTTGTTCCTCGAGTCCAAAGTTCCCTGGCCAATCTGCCTGCTTCTTTACTTTCCAAGTCATCAGTGTTTATTTCATATTCAAGGCTCAGCGTTTTTCATCGTGCTTACAGGAAGGCATAGGGAAAAGTGCTTCGAGTCCACGTTCCCAGCAGCAGAAGTCTGTCACATGCTTTTTAGGTCTTTTTCCTTTGTTCTTTCCTATCCCAGGAACTATCCCAAGACTGCACAGGGAGACACCCAAGAAGTACATTTTTCACTGGTTTCATTTTAGAAACCCTAAAAACAAGTATTTTACTGTAGATCTACCTCAACATTATATTTCTCAACTTCCTTATGACTAATATTTTGGGCTAGATGGATGCCTGTGGGGGAGGGCAGGACTTCTGTGAGCTCTGTGGGATGCCCAGCAGTGTTCCTGGCTTTTCCCGTTACATGCCCCTCGCACTCCCAAGCTGCAGCTGTCAAAAATGTCTCCAGACATTGCTAAGCATCCCCTGGGGGCAAAATAACCCCTGGTTGAGGACTGCTGGTACAGACTCACATAGCTAATTTCACTCGTAGATGATGGGTTTTTTTTTTTTTTAAAGTACTGACCCCCAAACCTGCCTCATATACTATCACTGGCCTTCCTCTTTTGTGGGGTCCTTTGGAAAAAAAAATGTGAGGAGAATTTTCTCTTTGAAAATTGTTACACTGACCAGAGCATTGCTTTACTTAGCACTTTTCCTGCTTGTGGGACCTCCCAGGGCCCAATGGGGTCAATGAATGTTTCAGGCTGGCAGGGTAGAAGGTGGGGAAATGTGTGAGTTTCGTGTGCTGTCCAAATGCTTCACACACAGCCAGGAAGATGAGAGAAGGGTAATTACATTTTACGGACTCTATTTCAGTGTCAATTCTAGAAATGGAAGGTAGCAAACTAACATTTCTAGCAAGAACCTTTATCCTTTTGTTGAAAACAGAATGGAAAGCCTTTTATTTATCTTTGGTAATGACATCTTGTTTGGAACTTGAATTTGTAATAAAAGACAAAGGGGGGGGGTCTGCCCTTTCCCTATTTACTCCAGACACTCCCCCCCCACCAGGGTCAGTAAGATACAAAAGATGCATGACCAGGAAACATTGAAAGGACCAGTTCAGCCTCTGAATGGCTGTATGACCTGGAGCAAGTCACTTAATCCCTCACCTGTGAAATGAGGATAATAATCGTAGCTATTTTCTAACTATAAATGAGTTAATATATGTAAAAATCTGAGAACACTGCCTTGCACAGAGTAAGGCTGGAGAATAGTTCATTATAATTATTGTTATTGCATTTGTAAGTTGTGAGATGTCGGCTGATAATCAAAAGAGCAAGTAAATGCAATGCCTGTGAAACCTCAGGGGGCTCAGATGGCACTTAGAAGTTTCAAGTACGTGCCTCTTACCAAATAAACAGAACTCTATGGTGACTCTTTTGAGCCTGATGTCCAAGTATAGACCTCCATTCTAGTGAGTGGTATCTTACTAAAATATGATTTCAAGGTCTAGGAAGGGCCAACCATGGATTGAATTTGCCAGGATGTATTTCACATAAATCTATTTTCTCTTGTTGCATATTATTCTTTTTCCTCAAAATGCTTACATAATCAACCAGGGAGATAATAAGTGACGGGTGTAGTTATTTGTTTATGATCTCTTTCCTCTACAAGACTGTGAATATAATAAGAGTAAAATCATGTTTCTTATTCTCACATTTATATTTCTAGCATCTAACGCAGTATCCAACACATAATCCTCCAAAAATACTTGTTGAACCGAGGAGGGATGTTAGAAAATTGTCATCCAAATGGGTTTGCTGATAGCAAACAAGATACTCAGAGAACAAATGTATGTATATATACACATGTACTTGTGTGTATATATGTATATATGTGTGTGTGTGTTTTTCTGGTTTCTTCAGTATTTAATGAGCTTTTCCAGGGCCAAGGTATAAAAAGTACTTGTTCGGAGGTAGGATGTCCTACTTATTTTCAAAACCAATTCTAGATATTTTATGTCCACATTATTTTCCTTTTCCCTTCCTCCATTTAAAACTTTATTGATTCATTCTCTGAATTTATTAAGCACTAACTATGTGTCACTTACTTGTCTAGTGCTGGAAATACAGCAGAAAACCAAAGTCCTTACTCTTGTGTAGTTTGCAAAAGAGCAAGGGAAACAGACAAAAAAAGAAGAAGGAACACTATTTAAGCAGTGGAACGGCCTAAAGATTATTAAAAAAGAGGATGCTGGATGGTGCCTGTGGCTCAAAGGAGTAGGGCGCTGGCCCCATATACCAGAGGTGGTGGGTTCAAACCCAGCCCCAGCCAAAAACTGCAAAAAAAAAAAAAAAAAGAGGATGCCTGCTGTTCCCTTTAAAGATGTTCATAATGATGCTTCCATCTCAGCCCAGAGTTCTTTAGTAGAGTCTACCAAACTCACAGAGCCTGCCTCCATCCCCTCCTCATTGTCCCCCTTAGTGAATCTAATGTATGCCAGGCACTCTTCTAGACTCTAAAGACACAACAGAAAGGATATCAAAGTTCCTGATCTTACAGAGCTCACACTTTGGGGGTCGGGGGGAGACAAACCATAAGCAAAGAGTTAAGCATCCATCAGTATGTTGGCCAATGATAGAGCTAAGAACAATGCAAGAGGCTGAGACAAAGGAGAGCAACAGGGCAGAGATGCTGTCTTGCAGAGGGAAGGTCATGGAAACCTCTAGAGTGAGATGATTTTCAAGCTGAGCCATGTGGGTGTTGGAGACAGTGGTCAATCCAGGCAGAGGGATCAAGTCCTTGCAGCTGGAAGGTACCCGGTATGTTCAAAGACAGCAAGGAGGCCAGTGGGGCAAAGGTAAAGGAGTGGGGGAGAAATGCAAGAGGACATCAGAGAGGTGGGTGAGTGCACATTATTCTGGACTGTGCAGGTCATGGTTAGGATCTGGGACTTTATTTTGAGTAAGACAAAAGGTTACTGAAAAATTTTGGTGGAGGAATGACATGATCTGGTACATGCTCTAAAAAGACAGTTCTAGCAACCCTCTCCAAGCTCCAAATATTACCACCAGGCCCCAGTTCCATCCTGAGTTAAATAGTGTTCTACTCCAGCCTTCAAACCAGCAGCCCACCTAGTGAGCTATTCCTTTGGGAGTATACCCTGGGGCTGTTTCAATCCCCAGCCCTAAGAAACCAATCAAATCCCCAATAATGCCACTAGTTGTATGGTATGAAGTGTTGCTGCTTTGACATTTGACAAAGATAAGAAGTTGGATTTAACTCGAATTACAGGAAAAAAATACGTCTGGCAGTCAGGAAACCTCTGTAACTAACATGGCCAAGGAGCCTCATCATTAACTATGTTCCCCTGAGCCATATATTTCTCTGACCTCGGGCTCAGTCTCCTCATCTGTGAAATGTGGGAGGTTGAACTTGAAGACCTCTCTGGTACTTTCCGACTCCCCCTCGCTGTGGTCTCCTGACAGTTAAGGTACCTCGAACATTGAGATAGCTACCTTTGGGCAGGTGGGTTGTGGGGAGCACCCAGGAGTCAATTTGACTGTAACAAATATTCACATTGGTTGAAAGTTTGCTGTGTGTCAGACACTGTGCTAAATGTGTTATGTGTGATGTCGCCTTCCCACTTACAGATGGAAAAACAGAGGCTGAAAGAGGTTATTTATTCAAGTTTCAGGGAAAGCTGACTCTCGGGTCCTCTCTGTCAGTTCCCTCATGTTTCTGCCACTGACTAGATACATTTGTACGTAGGAATCTACTTTGTGAAAAAAGAACATTTGACAAACATCTTCTTGCCTTTGTGGTTGACTCTGAAATTATAGCTAGATTTAAGTTAAAGGTGTATCTTTGATCTCTGCCAAAATTGTTCTCAGTTAATTTTTTCATTTTTCTGGTTTAAAAAAAAATCTGGTTAAAATCTGTCGCAAATTTGGCTGAGTCAGTATCTACGTAGCATACCCCCCTAAATTTGTTAGTACAGGTTGGCACTATACGAAAAATGAGCAAATCACAGTATTCAAAATATATTTAAAGACAGTGCGTTCTAGTTGGACGTAAATGAAAAGCTGAACAAAGTTGCAGTTTGGGGTGTTTCTCAAATAGAAATATTATGATCTACCGAGCCTTAAAATAAATCTAAAATATTTCACAGCAGATATGTGAAAAAGAGTGTCGTCTTCTCTGTTTCCCTCCCTTTTTTTCTTCCTTCCATCCTCTGCCCACCCAGCCTTTTCTTTCTTCTCTCCCTCTTCCTCTCTTATCAGTTGTTCTTCTCTTGGGAACTTTCTCTCAGAAAAATCCTTTTTAGCTACAAGAACTTGTTAATTGCCCAAAGACTGAAGAGGAATGAATGTCTATTTCCCTGGGTGATAAAACTTAGAAACTTAAAAATGAGAAAGGAAAGACCCTGACCTATTCCTTAATCATTGAATTTTTATGATATTTCTGCTTATTCACAATGTGTAAAGATATCCAAATGAGATCCAAATAGCAATAGTGACTATATGGAAAGGTACAGACTCAGACACATACTCCCAAGGTGATGAGTTACACACTCAGGTTAGTCAGCAAATCTGAGTTCATTTAATTACACAACGTAAAATAAGTACAGTGGCCATCTATTCTGAACTCCAGGTAAGAAGGCCATGCTTATAACTTTCTTTTAGGGAAGCAGAGATAAAGTACTCGAAATCAGACCATTTCCATAAAGTCAGAGAGGTATGCCCTGTAAAGACAGGAGCTCTAGTTTTTAATATGCTTTTACGTTTTGTTTTTATAGTATTGCTGTTACCGCAGCTTTACATGCAGAGGGTTTCAAACTATTCTGGAAAAAGTCACTACTGGCATTTGGATATTTTTATAAATGATGAGTAAAAGAAAACAGGGCTTAGGTCCTTGAGAGAGAGAAATCTTGAGAAAGGGACCCAGATCTTCAAACAAAGAAATAAAACCTCTGACCCTCATACCTAGCAAATTTGGCTGGTTTGCTTACAAAGTATCAACTTCATTGAAGTTGGGTGAGCTGTGAACCATGTCTTTAAAAAATAAAGGTGGGTATAAGCTTTTGAAATAAAATAGAGAAAATGACAGCCATGGTATTAAGTAAACCAAACATTTAGTGCTATGAACTATCAATTGAGAGAATAACAGAACTGATTATGTCACACTCGTGCTCTGAACCCCCCATGAGCTTGCTATTATGCTTAAAAGAAAAGTCCTAACACGGCCTATAAAGTCCTTATGATCTGACCCCAGTTTTCCATCTCCAACTTCATTTTTTACCAAGACTATTAACTTCTTGAGTGAAGAGATTTTCTTTTCTTTTCTTTCTTTCTTTTTTTTTTTTTCCACTTTTGTATTCCTGTGCTGGGCCTGTGGCAGAAGTTCAAAAATTATTATTATTATTTTTTTGCAGTTTGGTTGGGGCCAAGTTTGAACCCGCCACCCTCAGTATATGGGGCCAGCACCCTACTCACTGAGCTACAGGCACCTCCCTCAAAAATTATTTTTATTGAATGAACAATTAAACGAGGAAAACCCTTGATATTTGTTGACTTGAAACTCAATTTCTTCAGTAAGGATCGCATGACCTTGGGAAGATTGGTCAGCCTCCTAGTGCCTCAGGTCTTTCATCTCAAAAACAAAGAGGTTGAATGAAGATTGTAAAGTCTTTTGAATTAATAGATATATATTCACAAAACAATTATTTTTCAAAAATAATAAAGCTCAGTTTTCCATGCCAGGCATGGTGGCTCACACCTGTAATCCCAGCACTGTGGGAGGCTGAGGCAGGAGGATTGCTTGAGCTCAGGAGTTTGAGGCTTGTCTGAGAGAGAGTGAGACCCCAACTCATGAAAAAAGTGGAACCGGGCACCGCAGTGAGCACCTATAATCCCAGCAGCTTCAGAGGTTGAGGCAGCAAGATGCCCACAGCTCAAGTCTAAGGTTGCAGTGAGCTACGACACCATTGCACTTTGCTCAGGACACAGTGTAGAATTCTGTCTTGACAACAACGACAAAAAAAAAACCCTCAGTTTTCCAGATCTATGTATGCCTGAACTCTAACAATACTTTTTAAAGGCCCTGGTACATTAGGGCCTGAAATGTTCTCTGTTTTTATTTTGAAATTTGTCTTGAAACACTGAGTGAGCATGTGTATGTCCACCAGGCTATGTCTTTGCACTGTTGAGATGCATTTCATTTTCTGTCACTGGATATTAAAAAGATAGATGCCCGACTTTGTGATTTTTACCACCTGTATTTCATGATTCTCATATAGCAACAGGAACTGGTTGGAGTAATGTGGGCTTCAAAGCAAGGTTAAAATGCAGTGAAATCATGAAAACTAGATTTTTTAACAGCCCCCATTAAAGTTGATGGGAAAATCCACACCCCTGAAGTGTTTATGATTTTCAGTTTGACTGGTATTCTTTGTTTCTTATGATTAACTCAACTTAGAAGTGTTGCTTTAAAGAAAATGAAAACTAGATTGGTATATAAAACTCAGTGATCAAAAAAATGAAAATATTTGATGAATAGATGAAATATAATAATTTTATTGCCTTTAAGCCTGGAATCTATGGACTATATCCTTAGGTAGGATTCGAAAGTTAGGACATTTTTGAGCTAACCAAATTTCCCCTTTTTATTGCCTGTGTACCATTGTATCAGCATTATATATTTTTCTGAAACTCTATTTCATAGTAATAAACCTTCCTCCTATGATTTAGCTACTGGAATAAATTAAAAATGAGGATGTGCAAATAAAAAATAAATTTTATGAGGTACCATTTAGAAGGAATCAACATGAACCTGACCTCAATTTCCCCAGAATCTACAATGTTCCAGTAAAATTCTAAACACCTTTCAGATGTTTATAACATAAAAATTCATACATTAGCTTGAGCAGTGGCATATTGAACACATGGTATTATAAAAGACACAGACCAAGAATTAGTTACTATCATTCTATTTTACTTTTCAGGCTAAGGTATTCATAGACAAGTGTTATTTATTCTTTCAAGTGAACTAGATTAAAGAGAAAACCAAGCAGAGAGAATCCAGCAGAGATGGGTACGTCACCAATTCTCAGTAAGCATTTCCCCCTCTTCCTTATGTCAGTGCATTCCGTTACACGGATCTCCCAACTGCTTGGGTTCAACTATTTGCTGTTACTATTTTCCCATTACCAGGATGAGCACAGTGGCCGCTATGCTCTGTGACTGGGGACTAGCGTGCAGTAGTAGAAAAAAACCACAAAGTTTGAAGTCAGATCGAGTTGAATTTGTTTTTATTAGATGTTTTAACTCTCTAGCTCTAAATAATATGCTTCTATCACTACATGATGGTGTTCACTTTTAGGTCTGTTCTCTGTTGCTTTCCCTAAAGAAGACAAAGATTTAGCTTTCCTTCAGCCCCTTATACTCTCCCACTCTGAAGCCGCCTTATTTTTGGATACTGTTCTGTTTTACTGTTGATTATACTGTAGTTAGTGTTCACATGACTGTAAATTCCTTTCACAGCTGTGTCATGGAGTATCCTGTGCTGATTTTTATTTCCCCATATAATATTTTCTTCTTCCTATAGTTAAGGATAGTCTTATCTGTTGTTGGTTGATTAAAAAACACTCATCTGATCTTCACTTATTTCAATAGTTATCTAAATCTCCTTTCAAGATATTTTGATGTGTTGGGTACTTATCTATTTCTCATTTTTTTAGAAATATAGACATGCTGACCTGCTCTCTGTGGAGTTGTTGTCCTCTATCACACAGCTACATCTGCGGGCTCCCTTCACCTCTCTTCTGAGCTGAATGCTCAATTTCTTTTTATCTCATGTCTTTCTCTTTCTTAATTTACTCTCTCATTTTGCTGGAACATCTTTTTTCAGTTGCATCCTAAGAAAAGATTTTTAGCAAGGTTAATTTTTGAAGCCTTATCTGAAAATGTCTGCATTTTTTTATATTTGATTGATGATTTGACTGGCTACTGGGTTCGAGGATAGAAATCATTTTCCTTAGGAATGTTGAAGGGATTGCTCCAGTGTTTTCTAGTTTTAAGTGATGCTCTTAAAAATTCCAAACTCACTCTGACCTCTGATTTTTGTATAACTAAGTTTTTTATTTCCTCTGTAGGGTCTTCGTGGGGTCTTTACTTTCAGTATTGTGAAATGTTGTGATGATATGCCTTGGAGTGGGCCTATTTTTCTTTTTCTGTTTTCTTTTCTTTCTTTCTTTCTTTTTTTTTTTTTTTGAGACAGAGTCTTACTTTGTTGCTCCCCATAGAGCACTGTGATGTCACAGCTCACAGCAACCTCCAACTCTTGGGCTTAAGCAATTCTCCTGCCTCAGCCTCCCCAGTAGCTGGGACCACAGGTGCCCGCCACAATACCTGACTATTTTTTGTTGTTGTTGCAGTTTGTCCAAGGCCCAGTTCAAACTTGCCACTCTCGGTATATGGGGCCAGTACCCTATCCACTGAGCCACAGGCGCTGCCCTATTTTTCTTTTTCTTGTTAGGCATTGATCAGACTTTTAAAATCTAGAAATACATTTATTTTCTTTCTTCCTTTCTTCTTTATAAAAAAAATATTTCTTGAGTTTTTACCATAGGCCAGGTGTCACCTCAGGAACTGAAATCACAACCCTCTTGGAGCTTACATTCTATTAGAAGTTTTAGTTTGAGGGCATTGTAGTGAATGATCTTTTTTGTAACTTCCTGTGCTAGCCTGTTCAGTCTGTTATAACAAAATATCATAAACTAGGTGGTTTATAAACAACAGAAACTTATTTATCACATATCGAAAGGCTAGAAAGTCCAAGATCAAGAAGATGACAGTCAGTGTCCAGTGACACCCAATTTTCTGATCCATGTGTCACTTTAAAATAAATAGGACACACCATTTCAATGTGTCCTCACATGGTGGAAGGGACCACAGGTTTCCTTTGGGCCTCCTTAGTAAGGGTGCTAATCTCATTCACGACGTCTCCACCCTCATGATCTAATTGCCCCTCCCCCACAAAAGGCCCTCTCTCCTAATATCATCACCTTGGGGATTAGAATTTCAACATATGAATTTTAGGGAACATAAACATTCAGACCATAGCACTTCCTCCATTGTCTCTTTAAGAACATGTCACAAATTTTAGAATAAGAGGGGATCACAAGAGTAAACCAATGCAATGATAACCCTCCAGGGGTTGAAGACATACTAAGGATTATTGTTATTAAGTAACTGATAAGGCCAGTTGATATCTAGAACTTTTAAGTGAATTGTCCATTGTCACCCTGCTGATTAGTTTTAATGTCATTTATTCTCATGTGTCCTTTATAGATAAGACATCATTAAATTTGAAATAATAATTGATATTTTGCCTCATGGTTAATTCTTTTTTTTGCATTTTTTTTTTTTTTGGCTGGGGCTGGGTTTGAACCCACCACCTATGGTATATGAGGCTGGCACCCTATTCCTTTGAGCCACAGGCACCACCCTCATGGTTAATTCTTTTGAAAATAATTGAATAAAGTCTATTCCTATCTCAGGCTTATTTCCCTTGAAGAGTCAAATGCTATAATAAAAGTTATTTCACTTTTTAAATAAAACAATACACTAAAGCTCAATTCTCTGATCATTAGACTTTATGTACCAAAGGTGCCTTTAAAATAAAGGATGTTAAGACTTCTTAAATGTGTTTTCTTTCTCTTTTTTAATTGAGAGATAAAGAAGACTTTGTTGCAAAAATTATTACCATTTGTCTCACATTGTTGTTGTATCATGGAGCTATTTTTCTTGCAGTCCACCTAGACTTCATATTTATTCATGAAATGAAAATGACATTTGTTAATTTCATGTTCATTGTTAGATTTAACTTAATGGCTTATCTTATGTACTTTTTGTATTCTTCAGAAATCCCACACATGCTGTGCACAGCATTATTAATACTTAAATTCTTATTTAAGTTAATTACATTCTTCTTATTGCCTTCTTGGGGTATTAAAATTGTGGGTTTACTCCTTATCCTCATGGGACTCAAATACATGACCAAATATTCTTGTAGAAAAAACAGAAAAAAATGTGGCCTTTGAAACCCCAATCTGAATTGCTTCATGTGTGAATTGTGAGGTCCTATCCTTGTTATTTTACTATTGAGTTCTTAGTGACTTTTAATGATTTGTATAGATTGCACATTTTGAAGATAATAACTTTATGTCTAAAGTATCTGTCACATTTATTTCATTGTTGTATTTTTGCTTCTTGTTATTTACTTCTCAATTCATTTGACCCCCACAACTTTAATCCATCCATTTTCTACTAGGTACATTTTTTGCATGAAAAATTTAAAAAATACTTACTTTATTCCACCTAGAGATTTTAAACATATTTATTTGCTTCTTTTTATACTTTTCTCATGAATATGGTGTAAGCAATGGTCTTAGCAGCCCCGCCCCCGCTAGTAATATCCTCAAATCATTGTTGAATAATAATTTCCTTGCCGGTTGATTTATACTTTTATTTATTTATTTATTATTTATTGTAATTTATTTATTATTATTTATTATATTTCATTGATCTATTTTTAAATTAATACCACATTGATTTAATCATAATTTATGTCATTTTTAATAATCTGTCAGGCTTCATTATTATTTGCAAAGTTTTTTTTTTAAGTTAATATGCACATGTTTATTACATCACCTGAATTTGAGAACAACCCAATTGGGTTCCCAGCCCCATAGTGTTAAATCTCCAGAATAGGGCACATCAGAAATCAAGCTATATATCCCTCCCTCTGCAGAGATTAAAATGGGCTCATTTGAGAATCACTTAATGGAAGGCAAGACATTGCTGAAGTGATTTACATAAAGCCTGTGAGCAGTGTGAGAGGCTGCAGGGACTTCTAAAAAATCAAGTGGTAAATTAAATTCTATTGATACTTTTATTTAGGATGGCATTATATTTCTACATACATATTTTTTTGTGATATCTATAATTAACTATATAAAATTTTAGATTAATTTGAGGGCACAAATGAGTAGGTTACATTGTCTGCATTTGTTGAATGTTTTTCAAGGTGTGCTGTATACTCTTACTTTGTGCCCATTGAGAGCTTACCAATCCACCTCCCCCTTTCCTTCTCCCCTTTCTCTCCTCTCCCCGCTTGAATTTAATTGTATTTTTTCTCTTATGTGGTAGTACAGTTATTTATCTGTTGGTTTCATCTTGACATTGCATACACTGGATTTTTTTTTCATTCTTGTGAAACTTTACTAAGGAGAATGTTCTTCAACTCCATCTGGGTAAATATAAAAGATGTAAAATCTCCGTCTTTTATGACTGAATAGTATTCCATGTTATAAATACACCACAGTTTATTAATCCATTCATGAGCTGATGAACACTTGGATTGATTTTACGTCTTGGTGATTGTGAATTGAGCTGCCATGAACATTCTAGTGCCAATGTCCTTCAGGTAAAATGATTTAGGGACATCCTAACATTCCAGATTAAAAAGTGTAATAAATATTTAAATAAACTGAAAATATATCTGGGAGAAATCAGCAGAAGAACTCTGAGAATGTGAAAAATCAGAGCAGATCAACTTCCCCAAAAGATTACAAGGGAGATATTGCTGAAAATACCATCTATAGAGAAATTTTTGAAACAACAGGGATAGATTTATATATATTCTAAGGAAAATGCAGTTTTCACAATATTCAGCCTACTTTCATCAACACACAGTATGTCTCTTCAATTATGTATAATATTTTATGTCTCAGCAATTCTGTGGTTTTTTTCATAGGGGTTCTACACATTTCTTGCTGAAAGAATATACTTTTTTAAATCATCTGTGTAAATGGAATATTTTTTAATTTATGTCTATCTGATTCTTTCAATGTTAATTATTTTACATATTTATTTACCTATTTCTTTTCATATTATCAAATTAAATTATTATAGGCCCTCAATTCATAGAAAATCCTGAAACACAGACATATTTTAAAATCTCAAATTGTAAATTTTGGGAAAGGTAATATCATACATGTATGCACAGTAGGATAAAGCAAGAGGCACATAATCAATTTATTAATATACTAATAAACTGGCATTGATATTTTAAGAAATAAATCAAGTTTATAAAGTGCCTGACCTCCATTTAATTTAGGTTTTACTGATGAATGAGTGTGGACAAAAGACTTTTGCAAAAAAGTCTGACTTCAGAGCATTTTAGATTTTGAATTATAAGACAGTAGTTCTAAAGTTTTATTAGTTTACTCTCTTCTATTTTCCAAGAACAGAATCACTTTTCTATTTTTTCAGTGGATATGCCTACATTTCTGTTTCATTTCGTACTGCATTTGCTAAAACTTCCAATGCAGTGTTTAAAAAATAATGACTGTTATGTGCTGCTACTGAAAGTAGGTTGTTGACTTTTATTATTTCCTTTATTGAATTTTCAAAAAATCAACATTGAGAAGGAAATGTTGTTGTCATTTTCCACTTTAGTAATTTCTGGTTGTGGTTGTAACAAGCTACAAGTTAGTGATCTAAAAACAACACAGATTTGTTTTCTTAATGTCTGGAGGTCAGGATTCAAAATCAGCCCCATTGGGCTAAGTTTATCAAAGTCCACATCCTTACATGTTTTAAATTCCAGTTGAAGGTCTCTCTGGACACAGTAAACTGTAACCTAACTGACTGTGAGAAACAGACCGTAATCTACTCCTGTACCAATCGCAGAGTGTCAGCCAATCACATGTGGCCAACTATTCATGTTTAGGTAAGGCAGATCCTGAGCTGCAATCATTCCAGCTGTTTCTGTGCCCCACTGTGTCCTACCTTCCTTTTTCTGTCCATAAATGCTATCCAACCACATAGAAGCCCCCGAGTTATGGGACTGCCAGGTTCGTGAGTCATTCTTTGCTCAGTTAAACTCTGTTATGCATAATTTATCTAAAGTTTTTCTTTTAATAGGGTTAGCAAGGCATTTCGTTCTGGAGACTCTGACAGGAGGATCCATTTCCTTGCTTTGTCTAGCTTCTACAGACCTCTTATTTCCTCAGTTTGTGGTTCTTCCTCCTCTTCAAGGCATATCACCCCAGTCTCTGCTCCCATTGCTCCATGGCCTTCTCTCTCTCTAACTCTTCCCCCTCCCTCTTGAAAGTACTCTTATGATTACACTGGGCTCAAATGAATAACTCATGATGACCTCCCTATCTTCAGATCCTTAAATTACATCCTCAAATTCTCTTCTCCCGTGTAAACTACATATTCACAGAATCCAGGAATCAGGACATGGACATTTTTGGGTGGCTGATTATTCAGCATATCATTCCCTTCTATTAAGATAATCTTATGTGTTTTCTTATTTGAACACTGGCATGACACAGTAAGTTTTATTGACAAATTTTCCTGATATTAAACCATCTTTGAATTCCTGGCATAGATTTTATTTGGTAATAGTAAGTACACAAAATTCTTCAGAGAGTCAGAACCAATATAACATGTATCTTTAGATATATGAAATGAGGTTTATAAGGGGATTTTGTCATGTGATTATGGAGGCTGAGAAATCCAAATATAGGTCATCTGCAAGCTAAAGAACAAGGAACGTTATAGTGTGGTTTAGTCCAAGTTCAAAATCTTAATAACTAGGGAAGCCAATGATGTAACCTTCAGTCTGTAACTGGAGGACTGAGAATCTCAGGGACTGCTGGTGCAACTCCTATATGCCAAAGTCCAGAGAGCCTAATGGTCAAGGGCAGGAGAATAAGGGTATCTCAACTGTAAGAGAGAAAATGAATTTGCCTTTCCTCTGCCTTTTTATCATCAATACTTGATACTAAAAAACAGTTGTGTATGTGTGCATTATCCTTACTTATGCTTGGTAACTGGGGATTTTCTAATATTGTTGGAAAAGACTTCAGACTTCAGGGATTGTATGTAGCAACTGTGGACCCCAGATCTTTCTCTCATTATCTCTCCCTCTGGTGTGCATTGACAGGCCCTCATATGTGATAGGAAACATGGCAACAGGCAGACAAACCCTCGCAAATCCAGTTCTTACCCAGAAGCAGGTGTGAGAGATGCCACATCCAACATCATGTCCTTCCCAGGGTGGCCCTCACTTAAATACTGGTTGATAGGGGAGTCAAAAGTTTGGAGCATCTCATCCAAGCTTATGACTGTCCTAACTTGAAAGCTTCCTATTAACCCTACTGAGGATGTTTTGGGGCCTATCTCACAAGTCAGTATCTCCCTCTGCCCACTCCTGTTTCTCCTCTCTCCCTTCCTATAATATGTGTATACCAGTCTGCATCCTAGTGAAAGCATTGATAAACTCTGATACTTAGGATGAAATTGTTTGCTGAGAATATTAAAAACCTACAACTAATGCAATTATCTTCATTTTATCTGATACTATTATGTTTAGTATTTTTTCTTTCTTATTCATATATGAGATTTATCTATGGTATTCTTGTTGGTGGAAGGATATGGGGAGATTCTTTCCCAGGGTTGTATGAGTGCTGGCATATTTATAAGCCTAAATGGAATGAGGTCCTTCCTTCTTTCCCTCCATCCTTCCTTCCCTTCTTCTTTCTTTCTTTTTCCTCCCTCCTTCCTTCTTCTTCTCTCTTTCTCTTCCTTCCTTCCTTCCTTCCTTTCCTTCTTCCTTTTCTCTTCTTTCTTTCTTTACCACATTATAACATGGGTTATTGTAACAGATATTTTCTATATTTTAAACTTTAGGAAAAAGGTTTTTCTGTAGAACTTAATGGGGTCCATTAGGTCATTTTTGATAAAGAAAAAAAATAATCACCATGTTGTTGGAGAAGGAAAGGTTGTTTTTAAGGTTGGGTTCAGTGCAGTGCTGACCTTCTTGGATAAAGAAAGGCAGCAGGTACTTTTAACTCCTCCACCCCCTCTTTTTTTTTCACCTCTCCAGCCCACACACGCTGTTTAGTTTTACTTTAGAAAGTAAAATGTGGGTATTTTAGAACTGTGTTTCTCTGACCAACTCCATCAAAACTACAATTAATAAAAACTCTTACCTCACTGTAGGCATATAGCCTTGTATTTTTTCCACTTTAAGAACTGTTTTAGTTTCTCCTTCTCTTCTTGGGTTTTGCATACATTTTCATGGACTATCGAGATGGAGCTGTTACCACCCCCAACAAACTGACACAGAAATCCTCATGTCTTTCTTTAAAAGAAAAAAGTTCACACTAGCCTATGTTATACTCTCTCCTGTTTCCCCTCACCCAAAGAACAGCACTTGCACACACAGACACACACACTCACACACACACACCAGAGTACTGAAGGTGTTCCCTTGATTGCATTAACTGTGGATAACAATGCATACCATTAGCACTTCTATAATGTTTGATAAATGTGATTGGTTTCAACTTGGGGCAACATGATACTGGGGAATTCTTAAGGCAGAATTTCCCTCATGGATTCCACAGTTGTCTTAAAGAGTGGTGAAATGTCAAGGTGCTTCTCCAAGGAAACTCCCTGACAAATTGTCTTTTCTAAAGAAAAGTAGAAAAGTGAGAGAAGTGAAGAAAGGAGAGAACAAATTTAAATTCAGAGTCTTTCATTCAACTGGCCATGTTCACTATTTGGCTTGTGAGATTCCCCATGTGTTTAATTTCTTATAACAAGTGGCATAAACAATGTTCATAAATCTGGCAATATATTGTAGACTAGAACATACCCCAATTTTCCTAAAGAAAAGTCATATTTTTTTGTACCTAATAGAGAACTGGATTTGATATATAGGATATTAGGATATTAGTAAGGCTGTGTCCTATCGTAACAAGTAACTGAAATTTTAGATGGCCCAAAGGTTTTTAATGCAGTTTTGAAAATTGCTGTGCTAATCTATTTAGGCAGAACTTTTTTAGAAAAAAAAGCTAACTGTATTCATTCCTTTGACTTAACTGAACCAGGATGTTGATGATGAATTTGTATTAAACTGGTGCAAAGAGGTTTCATTTTGACCTAAAAAATAATTATTGGTTCTAAACAAATAAGAATGTATACTTAACTATGCAATATTTTTTGTTTTCTCTTCTTTTTTCTTTTTTTGTCCTGGACTACTTCCATGACAGGTATAGGTTGGTGAAAATATATTTATCTGTGAGATTCGATTATCAGAAACATTTTGATTTGTGAAAGCTTCAACAAAACTCTCTCTATTCTAGCAGTATTGTCTGTCAGTAGCTTCTCAAACTTTGCTGTGCACATGTCTCATCTGGGGATGTTGTTAAAATGCAGATTTTGGCTCAGTAAGTCTTGGACAGGACCTGAGACTCTAAGTTATTAACAAACTCCCGGGTGTTCTTGATACCGAACTAAATCGGGAAAACGCAGCCCTTCTAGTCCTAGGTCTGTCAGTAACCAGCTGTGTAACCGTGGTAGTATTACTAGTGACCTCGAGAAATTGGATTTCTTCTTTTTCAATGTGAGGTTATTTGTCTACCCATGTGGAAATTCCAAGTTATCAAAGAATGAATTACAGGGAGTTATACTCGTTTTAAAAGAATTTCTTTAAATAATACCTTAGAATTCACAAGGGGACATTTAGCGTATTTTTGACAAATAATCCACTTAATTCAATAAATCTTCATTGATCCTCTTTTGGGTGAACGCTTTTTGCAAGGCACCTTCAGGCAACCAGAAAACAATGACACTGTCCCTGCCCTATAGAAGTTTCTAACCTGTGATGTTTTTAGGAGTACTGAACAGAATTTATTGTCTCATATCTCAGAAAAATTTCATGTAAGGTTGAGAAATTAACTGAAAGAATATGACATTCTAGTGAGGTATTTGTGGAGAACCTTACAAGCTGCTTCTCTGTCTTCAGTTCACAGACAAGCAGTGGAAGATACTGTGTGAGCTATGCTGGAAACTTGTGTGCATTTGGGATGGTAGGGGCCCAGCCATAGGAAAGCAGAGGGAAGTTCAGCAACTCCCTTCAGTATAAAGCACATGTTTTGCACAGGTTTTAGAGTTTAGGAAGAGAGAATATGACTAAAATGGCAAGTGAGAGCTAGATTATGGAACGCTTTGGATGGCAGGTGTAATTAATCTGCCCCCATGGTGGCAATTCATTAACTGTTGCAAGCAGGTAAATAATATTTGAATATGGGTATTAAGAAAATTAACTCCTCTGTTATATAGAAAATGTACTGGGAGGAAGACCAGCAGAAAAAAAACAATGAAAAAGGCCCTGGCAGTAGAAAAAGCAAGCAAGGAAGCTATTAAGATTCCTTTAAAAAATTTAAAAGACAACCAATTTCATATTGAAAGTAAGAGAAAAAACAATCATAAATTGACTGATAAACTGGAGATGGGGGAGATTGCTTTTAAATATTAGTTTCTATTGTTATTGGAAAGTCATCGGAAAGAATCTTTGAAATAAGAACGTTTAATAATGAATAAGCATTTAAAGACCAATTTGTGAGAAGCCTTATAAAAATGTTTAGAAACATATGGCCCAGCCCATTATTCTGAAAACTTATAATTCATTATGTCAAATATAAGTCAATTACCAAATACCATTTACTCTCTCTCCACTTTTCAACCAGTACCATGGGTTAGTGGTGCTGATCATTCATTCATTTTAAAAATATGATTCACCAATTATTTTCTTTATGGCTATCCTATTATTTTATCACAGACTTTGAGAAGGGATCATAGACTTCCTCTAATGAGACTCATCCATATTGCACACAAGGACACTAGGGTCCTGGGGTCTCCTTAGCTGTAGAATGACAGCCAATCTAGTGGAGAATTACCCAACATAGTACTTAAGCATGGATCATTATCTACAGAATTTAGGACAGTTAAGCCAAAAGACATTTTTAATAACAAAACTCTGAAGTCAAGGGTCTATTAAAGATTAGAAACACTTAGACCAGTGCGTGACAGCTGATTTACTTTAAAACCTGGATGATCATTCCACATAAACAGCAGAAGGTGCAGGATGGGGAGCGTGGACAGTAAAATGACCCTGTTATTCAGCAGTTCTAGGAAAAGTTGCTATCCCTCACTACTTGCTATCCCTCATCTACTATTATTCCATTTTTTAAAAATTTTTAGTGTAGAATGTAAACTCTTGCCATTTGACCGTTTGGCATGAGGGGAGTCTTGTTTTCTAAAGTGTAGATAACATTTTATTCAACATACTTAGAATCCATTCCACTGTAAGAATTCCATTCTGCTGTTTGATATCATAGAGCATTTCTTTGTCTTTTTACTAAACATTAAGTGTGGCTAAAGAATCAGGTCATTTGAATGATCCTTGTCTTCGTGCCACACTTATTAGCCCTTTTGGACACATCTCCATCTATTGATACGCTCTTCCCCAAATCCTCTTTTCCATTTTCTTACAAGACACATAAAGCAATGACTCACAGTCTTCAAATGAGTATACCTGTGACCCTCTCCCTTTTCCTTGGTCCCCTTGTCCCCACTTCCCTGCTGACACAGAGCTGTCTCAGCATCCAAGTCTGCTTCTAATGCCTCACGCTGTTCTGAAACGGTTGTGTCGGCAGGATTTTCTCTAGGAGAACTGGCAACTCTACACTCCTCCATCTTTCCTATTTCAGCTGTTGCCAGGATTTTATTTTATTTTTTACCTCCTTGTAAAAAAACAACATATTGTGCCATCTTGGGTACATCTAAATGTGGGCCTTGCCTCTGTGGCTCATTAACATCACATCTTAGTTCAACTTCATCCGCTCATCCTGGCAGTGGTTTGACATCAGTCTCATTTTTGCCTTAAGTCTAACCTAATAAAAGACATCTCTTCCCAGCTTATCTTTCTCTTCTCTCAAGTGTGAATATAAAATTTATCAGTTATTAAGCTGTTTATTTTTTGAAAGGTATCTAGCTTTGTGTCACTGTTGATTTCACTATTTGCAAACTGGCTTTGTCATTTTATTGATAGCACTTGAGTGAAGAGCTCCCTGTTAATATATGCAAACTCACAGCTCCCAACAAGCTTTCCAGCCCTGTTAATGAGAGGATTAGCAAGAGCACTGCAATGTATTTAACCTGCGGCACTAGCTCTGTTTCAATAAGACTTCAACAGCCTATTAAATGGAGAGGGGGCTCAATTAACCCACACAAAGGCCACTCTACCCAACGTGGCAGGGAGGACCACATTTAGCATCTGCCTAAGCAGCTTGTTGGGAGCTGGAAATAAAGGGGGTGACATGTTCTTGCCTGGAGCTATGATATAACTGAAATGGTGATTCTAGTTCATCTGGACTGACTGAATAGGTGACAGCATTGAAACCTACTATCTCACCATATGACAGTTTTTAAAAAAAATCAGAGTATACGCAACGGTCACTTCATCCCCCCATGCCTTCTTCCAAGGGAGCACCGTCATTGTTCCTGGGTCAGTCAGTTGGAGTCATGGATTATAGATTTGAGGATGGTGGGTATCAGGGTGTGACAGTTTGTGTTTGGGGAAGAGGGATGATGATGTACGCAAAGATGTCCTGGGAAATGCATTATGTTCAAATAACATTTCCTCATGTATTCAGAAGCTAGAATTGGGTCCTTATCTCTCATAAGCATATTTCACCAGCCAGTCAGCCAAGGGACAGCCATTTCTTTCTACAAATCAATGTACAAGTAATGGCGACTCATTGAAGTGGATACTCCTGTGTTTTTCACTTGAATCTTCTTAGGATTGTTGGTTTACATGGCTTGTAGAGTCAACTACCTGTCAGGAAATCCAAGGTATCTTCAGTGTTCCAAAACTTCAAGTCAAAAATGAAAGAAGACTAATTAAGAAGAATGCTGTTTGTTTGCCAGAATAGCATGAATAAACTATAGTGATAAATTTAAATCTCCTGTGAACCTCCATGTGATGAAGTTGAAGACTTATCTGGGGTAAAAAGAGCTTTTGGTTGATATTTTCTCTTTAACTTTCTGATTTCAACTATATTTTTTCTTGAAACTCAACCATACCTAATATTATTGTGGTTTGATCATATAATTTTGTCTTTGTTTTTATTTTTAGTCTTTATTTTTATATTTCTCATTATGTGCCATATCTAAAATACACATACTAATAAAACCCCCTTACCCTGCCTTACTTTTTCCTACCATTGCTTGTCACCTACTATTATAATAAGTGTATACTTATTATGTCCATTGTTTATTATTTATCTCTCTGCTAGAATTTGCATTTTTAACAAAGGCCAGAGTTTGGTTTTATTTATGTAGGTAACTCGGATAGTGTAGTCTAGCATATTATAATAATTTAATAGTATTTATGGATAAATGGATGAAAAGAAGCAGCACAGGTGATATTTAGTTAAGAAATCATTAGCAGATGGTTCATTATATAAAACTCTTACATAAGACTAGCCCCTTCTACCATTACAAAGTAAAGAAAAATCTCTACATTCTAATTTGACAGACTAGGTGAAGTCACCAGAGTGAATCCTTTAAGATAGTATACATTTCCCAAAACCAGAGTGGTGACAGACTTGGTGGAGGATAATTTCCAGAACTGGATTGGACCACATGTCCTGTAAAGTGAACTGCATACTTATTAGATCTGAATGCTTTTACATACTTATTCCAGGGTATGGTAAAGACACAGGTTTATTAAGTGAAAAATAGAGACACAAATTACTGAGGTGCTGATTTCCAGGTGTAGATATACATATATACATGGACTGACAGAAATGCTGCATTGTGGTACAATGTTCATTGCAATTTTGTACAAACCACTGAACTATGGGCTATAAGCAGGTTGGTACCTGTGGCCATTTCATAAAGGGGCTATTGGGTGGGTACTTATAATCCCAGTCTTGGATATATTTTGGGCCCGAAAAGTATGGTAGATGAGAAAGAACATTATTGCAAGTGTGTCCTCTAGAAACAAGAACCGTCTTCAATTTGCCAGCAGAAGAGCCTTGCTCAGTGCAGATCCCAGAGGTACTCTTGTCTCTGATGTACGTGAACATAAAAGAGAATGCATCAGAAGACAGCATTTTTTCACTAGTAAGGCTAGGGAGACAATTTCAGGTAACAAGATCAGCTGTAGTCATAGAGAATAACTAAGCCCTAATTAATTCTTCCATTGGTTGATAAAGAAAGTTCAGAAAAAACCATGAAAAAAATTGTTAATTGTGCTCCATGCTTAATCTACTAACTGGGCACCAAGAGACTAACTGGGCACCCCATTCTCAAAGAAAATTCCCTGTATCTCTTCAGTTCATAAAGAAACTTGTTTGATATTTTGTGTTTAAGATTATAATTTTAGGGTTGTTCCTGTGGCTCAGTGAGTAGGGCACTGGCCCCATATACCGAGGGTGGCGGGTTCAAACTGGGCCCTGGCCAAACTGCAACAAAAAAATAGCCAGGCATTGTGGTGGGCACCTGTAGTCCCAGCTACTCAGGAGGCTGAGGCAAGAGAATCACCTAAGCCCAAGAGCTGGAGGTTGTTGTGAGGTGTGACACCACAGCACTTTACTGAGGGCAACAATGTGAGACTCTGTCTCTAAAATAAATAAATAAAAACCATATTTTAAAAAAGACTATGATTGTACAAAGGGACCCAAGCTGAGCCAATAAATGTTCTAATGGTACTGCTCTCCAGAACTGAGATTTTCCTAATTAATATCAAGGTATAACTGAAAAGATAACTTATAGTCAATTATTATTACTGAATCTGCCATACAATGAGTTTTTATAGAATTTGACTTTTGAATGAAATCACCTTAGAATAGCTGAAGCAGTTACCTTATTCTGAGCCCAGCTGAGTCATGAAGAACAGCCTGTCTTCGGTGCTATTCATCACTTTTTTGTCAACAGTCCTTTTCCTTGTGTATGAACATAGCCTCCCAAGCTAGAATATCAATCCACTGCTACTAATCTATTCTGTGGAAATTACCTCATGTTAAGTTACTCATCTTTTTCTTTATTTAGAAAACAAAAACGAATAGCAACCCCCTCAAATGAGCTTACCTTTTTTCTCTCTTATCCAAACGGCAAGATGTTTTACAAAACTTTATATTGGTAGGAAACATTACTTATAAAAAAGAAGGCAATTTGGAGTCGAATAGGGCCACAGTGTTTGAATAAATTAAACTTGTCCCCAGAGACAACATATAAATGAAAAGTAATCTCTTATGAAAAGCCACCTAGATGTTTGGAAAAGAGTTTGAAAATCTTTGTTATTGACTTGTTGGATACGTGGGTGCTATCTCCTGATTGGGAGATAAATGATTGTGAGAATTTGCAGTTCAATGTTGACTGACTGAAATGGAAAGAGTGGTCTTCCATTTGGTTTTGTTAAGCCAATACATAAAAACCTTAACAATTATTCCCTGTAATAATTTCCACTGTTATTGATGCGTCAAGCATGCTGCAAGATGCTGCAGATACAAAGAGGAATAAAATCAAATAGCTAACATCACAGAAGTTTAAAGGTACCCGAACAATTTTAATAAAATATGATAAATGCGAAGATAAAGAAATAAGATCAATAATCGTCTCTATTATGTGAAGATGGACCACTCAAGACTGAAACTAATGATGTTCCTCAAATGTATTCTGGAATTTGTGGCTCACTCTGTGATACAGCTGCCCATTTTCTGTGTCATATTTGCCATATAGCGTGGTAATAAGGACCATCAGATGAAAAGTAGGTTCGAACTTAATCGAATCTCAGTTATCTCATCTGCAAAATGGAGATGAAAGTATGCACATTACTGGTTTAATGTGCAGCTCAGCCAAGACTGAAATAGTGTGATCGGCCCAGTGCCTAGCATAGGGGAGGCCCTTGATAACTACTCCTCTTATTACTGTTGTTGTCTTGAGTTCTGAGAAACTCCAGTAAATACAGTTTTTCTGTTACTATTGTGCTAAATTGTGGCAAATTTGTGACTCACTGTGGTTCACCTACTTACTATTATTCATTCCTCTCTTCCTCTTCTTTTCTCGTGCCCCAAATGGTTTTCTGTTTTACCCATGGGTCGTGGGCATTTTCCCTCAGAAATTGTCTTCCTTCACAAATCTGCCTCCTTTCAGGAAAATGAGTCTGATTTATGGGAAATGAAGGGTGTTGGGAGTTTTTAGAGGAAAGGAGATGAAAATGAAGATGAGGGCTCTCAGGTAATTCAGAGACTCAGGGCATCACTGATGTTTACGGGAGTCTAGAAATGTACAGGGAATCTGGTGACTTTATACAAGGACAAGATGAGAAGATTTTCCTGTGTGTATTAGGATGCTTGAAAGGCAGTATTGACATTAATATTCTTCTGGAAGCGGAAAGCCTACTGTAAAGAGAGAGGTGAGGGAACCCAAGAGAGAGGAAAGTGAAGCATTAAAAGAAAAGAGTGATTAAGGCATTGACTACAAGAGACAATTCTATAGTCAGCCTGTTCTGTAGATTTAAAAGAAAATAGACTGGGCATGGTGGCTCACACCTATAATCCCCTTTGATTTAGAAAGCCAAAACCAGAAGATTACTTGAAGCGAGAATTTCAAGACCAGCTTCAGCAACATTGCAAGACCCCATTTCTACAAACATTAAAAAAAAAGAAAAATTAGCTGGATCTTGTGGCACATGCCTATAGTTCCAGCTACTCAGGAGGCTGAGATAGGTGAGATAGGAATATGGCGTGAGTCCAGGAGTTCTAGGCTGCAGTGAGCTATGATCACTCCTCTGTACTCTGATCTGGGCTAAAGGGTAGAGTGAGTAGAAATAAAGCAGAAAAGAACACTTTGGGGCTCTCTTTTTCTTTTCTTTCTTTCTTTCTTTTTTTTTTTTTTGGGGGGGGACAGTCTCACTTTTCATAGCTCACAGCAACCTCAAACTCTTGAGCTCAGGTGATCTCCTTGCCTCAGCCTCCTGAGTAGCTGGACCACAGGCGCCTGCCACAATGCCCGGCTATTTTTTCTTTCTTTTTTTTTTTTTTTTTTAGCAGACAGGGTCTCACTCTTGCTCAGGCTGGTCTCTAACTCATGAGCTCAGGTAATCCACCAGCCTGGGTCTCCCAGAGTGCTAGGGCTACAGGCATGAGCCAGCGTGCCTGGTCTAAACACTTTGGGTCTCTTTTAACATATACCTAACTTTGGTGGGGAAGAGAAGTCAACAGATACTACAAATGGAGTGTTGGGAATGGTCTCCCTAAATGCAGGCAGGAAAAGAGTGCATGGTCCAGAGAAAATTAAAAAATCTTCAAATTAGCATATCTTGTTACCTTTTCTAACTGGTCTATAAGGCAGTTAATCTGGAAGATTCCCAGTTTTATGGTTGGTTTCCATAAACCTGTGGACTCAACTACATACATTTGTTTCAAAAATGGGTTCCTAATGGTTCAGAGTCATTCAAGTTTGCATTTACTTCAAACACAGATAGAGTCTTCAACTACTATGATAAAACCAAAATAAACTGTAATGAAGATGAAGAAACAACTCAAGTCAGTTTTCGTCTTTATGATCGTCTTTACAGTTTTTACTTGTATTTAAAATTGAAAACACTGTACCAGGATGTGAACTGCAAGGTGTAATACTTCATTTAGTAAGTGTAAATTTTAGTTTGTACATGAAATAGCTTACATAATTTGAATATCTTTAAAATTAATATTTTTTTCCTTAGTGTTAGTTAATTAACTAAGAAATGAACCAAGAAATTCTAATGTTAGTGTTATTTCATAGTTTTCTAAATTGGACTTTTTGCATTTAATTAAAAAGTATTAATTCATTCCTTTCTTCTTATTTAACTTTGATATTTTATTTTATTATTTTTTTCACGAATGTGACCAGATATACATAGCTCAATTAAAAAATGTTTTTATTGTTGGCATTTATTTTCTGACCATAATCCACTAAATTTCATGATTTTCTGCTAGACACTCTCTTGTATTGAGGAGGGTGCCAACTGCACTAGGTATACCCTTGAGAGTGGAAAAATTCAAAGTATTTTAGATATACAAGGTGCTATTGCTTATGGGTTTTAAAAGACAATTATTTACCTAAATTCAAGGGAAGGAACTAGTTCTTATAATTCTCCATATGAAAGTGAAAATGAGGTTTGCCTGACATTGAAAATGCTTAGTGAGTGTTAGGGTTTGGAATAAAGATGAAAGCGTTGTGCTAACATGGCATTTGATAGGTCCACTGCAGCCTGTTCAGTTTGGGACGAAGCTGACCATCTGCTTAGAGCTTTTTATGTGTTTTTAAGCAGTCTGAGATGGGCTTTGTTGCTTTGGGTCTTTGTGTTGGGGTGTATTATTATTCCAAATTGTTGGAAGCCAGTCTTGCAGGAGGTAAGGTTTTGAATTCCTGATGGTGTGTGAATTTTTATCCCCAAGGTTTCTCTCTGGGATGAATTGATTTGCTGGCCAGAAATGAGGCTGAATTCCTATGTCAGGTTAAAGGCTGCTGACACAGGGTGTTTGGTTTAGCAGCCGGCCCAAAGCACCTCATCTGCATACTGATAAAGCCTTCTTCCCCCCCAGCCCAAGCTTGGCAGTGGCCAGTCACTAATGCAAGCTGTTTGGGGAACAAAGGAGAAATCAATCTGGTTTTCACCTGAATATAAGTAGGGCCAAAAGGAAAAGTTCTTCATCTTCATTAAAGTCTACTCTTTTGGTTTTTTTAAGCAGGCATCCATCTCTAGTCACATTGCACAGATTTCTACCACCTTGACACTGAAAGAACCCCAGTTTTTCTTAGTCTTCCCCTTTGCCTTAATCAGGCATTTCTTGTCCAGATTTTTCAAGACACTATATTAGTTTGCTAGGGCTGCCCAGCCTGGGTAACTTAAACAACAGAACTTGGGTCTCTCATGATTCTGTAGGTTAGGCGTCCAAGATCAAGGCATCAGTGTGTTTGGTTTCTTCTGAGGGCTCTTCTTGGCTTGCAGATGACCATCCTCAGGCTGCGTCTTTACTGACAAGCTCTTTCCCTGTGTGTGTCTACTCTGCTCTTCTATTCTTATAAGGCCATCAGTCGTATTGGAGTAGAGCCCGTCCATATGACCTCATTTGACCTTAATTATCTCTTCAAGGCCCATCTGCAAAATATAGTCAGTCTGAGGCACTGGGCGTGGAGACATCAACTTATGATTCTGGGAACAGGAGAGGGAAGGCACAATTCAGCTTGTAACAGACAGGATCTTTCAGGGGCTTATTCAACCTGCAAATGACACTTCTGATCCCAAATGATGCATTTTCCATTTTTCCCCTTGCCTTAGAAGGTGTTCTAGATAAAAATGAAAAGTATTGCCTCAAGACAGGCCAGACCAACACGTATGCTGGCAAGTCAGCTTTCAGCAGTACACATGGGCATTTTTTTCTGGTCTTCTACTTGAGTGTGAGTCCTTCAATTGAGGGTTTTGAAAGACAGTTGAATGAATTAAAAAGTATTAGCATTGGGCAATCCCAATATGCTGGGAAGAGGATAGAAAGGGTGCTTTAAGATTATGATTATTATTAATTGAAAATAACATCTAAGTTCTGTTAATAGAACAAATAAGTAAAGTGTGGTAACCATCTAGCAAGCTGATCAGTAATTTTTTTTTGAGTCATAAACACATAGTTTGTGTATACATTAATTTATTTATGGGGTACAGTGTGCAAATTTTAAATGCAATTTAGAATGCTTACATCAAACCAGTTAATATAGCCTTCACCTCATTTACTTAATTATTGTATTAAGACATTCATACTCTATACTTAAAAGAATTGACATGAACCCTTGCAATATGAACTATAGGAATTTGCTTGACATTTTCTGAATAATTGGATCCAGGCATTATTTTAGCCATTGTTTTGATAGGTGAAAATTATACAACACCAACACCTATCTGCTGTAGCTGGGATGCTAGGTCCTTGGCAGGGCCCATGAAACTGCCAGGACACAGACTGCTATACAAGCTCACTAGACGTAAGCTCCCCTTAAGTGCTGGGGAGCCTGCTGTCTCAGTCAAATAAGGTTCCCCATCCAGAGGAGCCAGTTGTCTCAGTCAGGTAAGAGGTGCTGCCTCAAAAGTGCAGCAGTCAGCCTTAGTAGGAGTTGCTAAGAGGAGCTTACTAGGAGGATCCAGAGCCTCAACTAACTTCTCCCTTGGCTATTTATAGAAGTGATCCCATGACTATTTACACTACAGGTGTGGAGATTGCCAAGCAATGATGTATGTGCTCCCATGCTCTTTAACAAGAGACCAGTCCCCTCCCCATTCCCTTATTACCAAGGTGTTTCTTTTCAGGTATCTCCTACACCTGTCACTAACAAGATGTGGAGGGGGGAAACATTAACTACAACTATTTCTTTCTGATTCTAGAATGTTCTACCTATAACTGAGAAAATGGGTAATCTGTTTCATTTCAAGGCTTGGGCATTGCCGAGAGAGAACGTCTACTGGCATTTGAACTTATACTAAAAGGCAGATCTTTCTGTCCAGAACTTCCTGGAATACAAGAGGAGAAAATTCACACATCTTCAAGTAATTTAACTTAAAAAAGAAGAAGAAGAAGAAGAAAAGTAATTTAACTTAATCTGAGGAAGTAGCAAGAAATAACTTCATCTTTAAACATGTTAGCCCGTTGTTACAAAGTGGCCCAGGAGAAAGAAAAGAGCAGTGTGGCACAGATGGCTTTTTCTGACTTTATTTAAGTGCAGTGAAAGTTAACTTTAATCTAGTTGCTTTCATCCTCTTGTTTTTACTTTTCTTTTTGAGTATACGTTATTATCAGCTAAAGTGCAACTGCAAAGATGAAAAGAGTTACAATGCGTTGGCAAGATAGGGTCCATTGTGTAGCAAGGTGGACTATCACATATCAATGATAAAACTTAGTCTGTGTCTTCAATTCATTTGTTCACCTGTTCAACTAGACCATGTTGTGAGGATGTTGCTATGAACGAAACAGCCAGACATCCTTGTCTATAGAAAGCTGGCATTTATAATGGATGTACTACAGGGACGTGAACAGAAAAATCACAAAGAGAAAAGTGTTTCCAAAAGTAAAGTATAGTGACAGCTTATAAAAATTGAAAATATAAACTTTAATATAGCAGAAACTTTCATCTTCACTCTAGCTTTGAAAGTTGGTTCTGCTCCAACATGCTAGGCCTTGGAGAGTCTCTAACAGGTGAAGACCAAAGTATTTAGCCCACATAGGGTAAAATCAAAGAAAGCTTTCCTCTAGGACATTGGAAATTGGTTATAACCCTTCTTATTATTAACTATTGCAAAGAACCAGAAAACTCCATCAGAATCCAGGTTATATCTGACATACTGTGTGCCTCCATACTTATAAATCTGACCTTATTCCTTAATAAGTAACATGCTCTGTACCCTGATCTTTTCTAGGATTATTGTGTTTAGTTTAAATCAGGTATTAATTGTCATATGTTTTGGAAAGCCATCTATCCATTGATATCACAATCATAAACCCATCCATCCATCTATCGATTTATCCATCTATCCATCCACCTATCTGTCCATTCATTCAAGTAGCCATCCATCATATTCATCCATCTTTCCATCCAATGCCAAATCTATAGGTAGAGTAGCCTAGTTGTACCCAGAGAGCATTCAGAACTATGGGCTTATCATAGGTTTCAGTCTCTGGTTTCAGAAGGACGTTTTGTTGATATAACAACGACAGAGTTAAGTGTATATAATTTTGTAGCAAGTAGCTTTCCCAACACAAACATTTTCCAACAATTTGTAACCTTCAGATATACATAGGAAGAGTTGTAAAGAAAATTAAGTGTCTGGTTAACAGTTGGAAAAACCTTCCAGGCATGTCTGATACTCCTGTGAGTGCTAAGAACCTGGTAACTTAGTGCTTGGTCTAAGGGTTGTCACTTTCTATGAAAGGAGAACACAGAAAGTGGGATTCACTTGAAAGCCTCAAGAAACTTGCTGAAATCTACCTAAACGTCCCCTCAAGGGGATTAAATCAAGAATGCCAATCAGTCCTCAAAAAATTTCTGTCTCTTAAGGGAAGTGGAACAGCCTCCTGGGAGGAGGAGTTGGGGGTAAGGAAAATAATGATGGCGGGCATAGGCTTATGCAAAGAATGTAGAAAGGCAAATTTAAACTAGTTTTAGTCTGTGTGTGTCTGACACCTGGCTTTTGATCATACTGAAAAAGCTTAGCAGACACAGGATGCATCACTTCAATTAATATTTTTTGGTGTTTTATGATTTACCAATCATTTTCTCAAATTGTTTTTCAAACTGTTCCTCCCAGTTGCCTTGAGAGCAGAGTGGTGCAGACATCACTCCCTAGGGTCTAAAGAATAACCTGAAGCTTCCTGGCGCAAACCAGAAATTTCTTCTGAAATTTGTCTTTTAATATTAACTTATGCATATTTTCCTTTCTGTTATAGCTGTGTGTTGGCTTTAATGTGGAAAATAGTGCCTTAAATTAAGTATTCTGTAGTAGAAAGTATCCTAAAGACAATAACTTTCATTTAGCATCATGCTGTTCCCACTCCTCTCTGGGGCACACATTCCAGCCCTATAATAACCATATAAACATGAACATTGCCATCATCCTTTTTTTCAGAAGGGAAATTCAAGAATCAGAGAGGTCAATCAAAGTTGATAAGTAATCTACATTTATCAGTACTCGCCAAAATGTCAGGCATTGTCTTTAATAATTTTATATACACTTAGTATTAATTTTCACAGCCTCCTCACTACCACCATTTTATAGAAGAGGAAATCAAGACTTTTAGAAGTTAAATAACTTGCTTTTGTTTCAGAGTTACAAGGAATGAAACTGGATTTGAACCCAGTTTTTCTGACTTCAAAGAACCCACTCTCTCTATTACACCTTCCCTTTTTTCAAATGTTTCAAATGAATTTTGCATACTAAGCCATCTGAGTAATTTTTATTTTTAAGGAGAGGTCCTTGCTATCTATTAATTCTTTGAAAGGGATCAGTAGGGAATTTTTCAAACATTGTGGATTTACCTCCTTGAACCTTTGAGAAACCAAATGGAAAGTGACCTAGAGGCACATGGTCCCTCCCTATCAAGCTGCTGAGGAGATGGAACACAGGTCCTTCTGTCGGTCAGTCTGCAGTGTTCAGTCTGTGCTGTACACTCAGCCAGGTGCACTGAGAAAGTACACATGCCATGTTGGTCTGGCTTTCATAGAGCTTACAATGGTATCATACACTTAGGTGTGGTTCAGTCCCATTAAATAGGTTAGACCTCTGTATCAGGGTCGTGGGCTTCATGGAGGAGCTGTGTCATTGAAGAACAGTAGGGCAGGATTTATTTGAGAAAAGAGAAATGGCAAAATCTCCATTCCATTTTTACCCAAAACATGTTATTTTTCCCTCACAATGCTTTGCAGCATGCCAGTCCTCCAACACATCAGATCATTTCTTCCAGTTTTTCTAGTTCTCAGAAGCACCTGAAGGAGATGAAAGTGACAAGTGACTGAACTGCCTCGAGTTTCCCATAAACCTCTCGCCATCCTCTCATCGAACTGTGTGCACATCATCCCTCAACTCTTTCCCTTCATAGTTATTCAGGCAATATTCATTTATTTATGAAATATTGTTAAGGACTGGGCACCAGGTACTATACTAGATCTGATATTAAGCCATGCAGAAATGACTTCTGCCTTCAGAGAGGGATAAGAGGCCAGCAGATAGAAGAGGTAAATCTAAACACACATTTCTATACTCCCTATTTCTCTTCTGCTGTTCATCTTACAACAACTGCACTGCACTTGCTGAGAGAACTCGATGAACAGAGGAAAAAAGATAAGTTCACAAACCTTCAAGAGTCAGGCCTTCCTGAAATACTCTTTCTAGACTCTAGCCTGAACAGCACAATTTGAAATAAACTTGTTCTGGGCAATGGCTCTCTCTGAACCAGAGTCCACTTTTGGCAACTCCTACTGACAGCTGAGTAGCAGTTGTGGGATTGCTTGTTAGCCTTACTAATTAAATAACAACCACTTAAAAAATAGTATATGGACCAGTTGGAAGCAGTATGATGCTACATGTTGGGTATAAAGTTGCCTGGACTTGCTGTGCCTGGTGTTGATAAGGTAGCAGATGGTCTAATAGACTCCATCATTGAGCAGCTAAATTGGTAGGGTCTTAGTTTAATAATCTTGTGTTCTAATGATTTAGGCGAGTGATGAAAGGCAAGGCAATTACTTCTACTTGTAATAATGCCCAGTTGGCCTAGATGGAAGGACACTCATCATGGTGTGATGTAATTAACTCTCTTTCCCCAGAAACATGGGTTTGTTGACAGGCTACCTTGATAATACACAATTCACCTTGATACTCAAACTTAAAATCATTTTCCAAGTGGAAAATATCTCTTAATTGTTTAAATTACTAGACGACAGAATATCTTCTAACCTTATGTTGGTACAGCATTTATATGTTTCCAAAGTGTATCCATGAGCATGATCTCATTGGATTCTAAAATATGTTGCTTGGAAATAAAAAGTACTTATGTGCTATGAGCTAAATGGAGAGCAATTAGAGTCCAGGTATTCCAAATCCTAAGCCTGGGACTCTCCCAACCAGCTGTACTCATCCTCATTTTACTCAATACTTTCACCCCGTGCCTTTGCAAAACTTCCCATCAGTGCCTCAAACATGCTGTACAACCTGTATAATCTATGGAATAAAATTGTGTCTGGTAGTTTTCCCTCCTTGAAGCTTTACTAGAGGTAAACTGAGTGTAAGAAAACAAAGTGTAAGTTGTCTAGACTTGCTAAAAGTGTAAAGATTAGTTACACTTTAATAATTCTCTAAAGATATGATGTAATTTACATAGAATGGAATACTAACAAATATGTGTTAAATAACATTGATTCTTAAAAAATCAATTTATAAGATCAACCTGCAAAAATCAATCACCTTTTTACATACTAACAATGAACATATAAAAAGCAAAATTTAAAACACAGTATAATTTATAATTACTCCAACAAAATGAAATATTTAGATACAAACTTAATATCTATGAGATCTATATGCTGAAAAATATAAAATTCTGATGAAAGTAATCAAAGAGCTGAATAAATAGAGAATATACCCTATTTACTAATTGCAAGAGTCAACATGTTAAGTATGTCAATTCTTCCCAAACAAATATATAAATTTAACACAATTTCTATCAAAATCCAAGCAAATTTTTTCTATATATATAGATAAGCTTACTCTAAAATTTATATAGAAAAGAACTGGCCATAGAGTAGCCAAAAAAAAATCTTGATAAATAAAAATGAAGTAAAAGGAATCACTCTATCCAATGTCAAGGCTTATTATATGGGTGTAGTAATCAATATTGTGTAATATTGACAGAGAGAGACACACATTGATAAATGGGACAAAATATAAAACCCCCAAAGAGAACAGAACCCACACAGATATGGAAAACTGGGTTTTTTCCTCAAAGGCACAAGAACAACTTGATGGAGGAAGGTTAGCCTTTTCTGCAAATGATGCTGGAGCAGTTAAAACATCTATAGGCAAAATTAAATAAGTGAACAAACAAACGAACATTTACCTAAACCTCATGCCTTACAAAAAATTAACTCAAACTACATAATGAATTTAAATATACAATTTTTAGGAATAAAACATAGGGAAAAATTGGGGGGGGGACTCTAAGAGTAGGCAGAGTTCTTAAACTGGACACCAAAAGGATGATCCAAAAAGAAAAAAAAAATTACAAATTACACCTCATCAAAATTGGAAACTTTCTCTTGGCAAAAACTCTGTTGATAGAAGAAAAATAAAAGCTATAATTTGGGACAATGTATTTGTAAGCCACATACTCAACAAATCTTGAACATAAATTATTTTCAAAATACAACAGTATAAATGCAAGCAAATCAACTAGAATATGGGGAAAGGACACATTTCACCCAAGAAGATATACAGGTGGCAAATATGCATATGAAAGGATGTCCAACCTCATTAACGATTAGGGAAATGCAAATTAAAACCATGATGAGATATCACCACACACCTATCAGAGTGGCTAAAACAGTGGCAATGCCAAATACTGGCAGGAAAGAAACTTGATGACTCATACATTGCCTGTGTGATTGTCAAATGTTTCAGCCACTCTGGAAATTAGTTTGGTGGTTTATGTAAAAAAATATATATATATAGATATATATCTCAAATGTGTAACTCGTATATGACCCAGGAATTGCACACACAGACAATTTCTAGAGAAATAAAGACTCGTGTTCACATAAAAACCTGTACACAAATATTTGTAGCAGCTTAATTCATAATAGCCCCAAACTGGAAACAACACAGACATCCTTCAATGGGAGAGTAGTTAATGAACATGTATACCACACAACACTACTCAGCAACAAATAAGAATGAACCCTCAATTCACACAACAACCGAGATGAACATCCAGAATTGTGCTGAGTGGGAAAAAACAGCCAGTCTCCAAATTTTACAGACTAAATCTCCTTGTATATAATATTTTGAAATAATAAAATTATACAAATGGAAAACAGATTAGTGGTTGCCAGGGGCTAAACAAGGAATGAAGCCCAGAAGGAAGTGGATGTGGTCATAAGAGGATAACATGAAGGATCCCTGTGATGATGGCCCTTAACTGTGTCAATGTTAACATCCTAGCTCTGATGCTATTCCACAGCTTTGCAAGTTGTTACCATTGGGGCAAACTTGGGAAAGGATGCATGAAGTTTTTCTGTGCTATTATAATTTCATGTGAATCTACAATTATCTCAAAAAATTTTTTTAAGGTAAAATGATTTTTTTATAACTCACTGTTATAGGCTCTGCAAAACTTCTGTTCGACAACATTTTGGCTAAGTCGGGTGAAATCTGCAAATCACTGTATATAATCCCTAATTATTGTTGAATTTGTTATCCAATATCATCAGCACATGCTCTTTGATTTATCACTTCATATCTCAGTTTGCTACAATCATGTTACTGGCATAGCAAACTTTAGAACCATTATCAACGTTGTCTCATCATCGCTTCATATCTGCTCTTCTCCCCCATTATTTTGCTCAGGTGAGCATCACACCATAGCTAGCCCCTTACCAAACTGCCAACTTTCTACTTTCTTTTGAACTAGACCTACTTTGTCCTTTACTTCTAAGTCTTTTCTTTTCTTTTTTTTTTTTTTCTATGTCTTTTCTTGCAATGCAACTGCTGAGGGGAAACCATCAGAGCTTACTGAATTCTTCTTATGTATCTCAGTCCTAGCTGCAAAGTCAATGGTGCCTATCAAATTGGTGACCAAAAAAATAGAAAAAAGGGAGATTTGAATTGGGTTGTCCTGATGAAATACCATCTTCATCCATGAAAATCAAGCTTATGGTGGAACTCCTTTTGGTGGCAGCAGAGGGGATGATCTGGTGCAACTTGATGCTGGAATAGTTAGAATAGACCAAATACTATAAGGTAGGTCCAGAACAAGGTATTTCATACACATTTGCTTACAACCTTCAGAATAGATCCTAATGTCAGCCCATTTTACAGATAGGGAAATTGAAGCTTACTGTCTATATGCTGTGCAAGATCTAGTAAGTCAGGGATCAGTATGCCAATTCCTACCTGAATGAATTTTGAAATTGGATGGACTTCCTCTATATATTTGAGGAAATATTTGTATTTATTAACCTCTATTTAGGTGCCAAGGTCTATGTTAAGTTCTTTTTATGTATCTCATTTTATCTTCAAAAGTTTCAGTTACTGTGTCCTAATTTTGCATGTCTTTTAAAGTTTGTCACGAATCACATCCTTCATTACTTGGTATAATTTTTAAATGTATGCTGGAGTTTATAGCAGGTTCAAGAGTTTTCAGGTACACATGGAGCCAAAGAGAGACTAGCTTGCTTTTCAGGCTTAATTCTTTGAAAGAATACATTTTATCAGTCCTGGGACCTATGTTCTGGTCTGAGTTCTGCCACTATGTAGTTTTTGGATACTAGCAAAATTAATTAGCTTTCATATGCCTCAGTTTTCTTATTTTTAACACAATTGTACATATTAAAGATTTTTTAAAAGAATTTTTTTTTTTTTGAGATGCTCTCACTATGACAACCTCAGTAGAATGCTATGGCATCACAGCTCACAGAAACCTTAAACTCTTGGGCGTAAGCGTGATTCTCTTGCTTCAGCTTCCCAGGAGCTGGGACTAGAGGTGTCTGCCACAATGCCTGGCTATTTTTTTGCTATTGTTGTCATTGTTGTTTAACAGGCCCTGGCCAGGTTCAAACACACCAGCCCCCGTGCATGTTGCCAGTGCCCTAACCACTAAGCTAAGGGCACTGAGCCTAAAAGAACTTTTATATGTTAAAATTGTATACATCACCATCTAATTGTCATCGTGACTGACATGTAAAGTCAGGAAAGTAATTTAAGTAGGAGATTTAAGAGTGGATTTTGAAACTTAGAGTCACATTTCTGATATTCCAAAGAATCACTGGCAACAACAATGCTGTTTCTTCCTGGGTCCTGCTTTCCAGCTGGAGCTATGAAAGCAAACATCACATTGTGGGAGCCTAGGTAGCCAGAGCAGATGTGGGTTGGATTTTTTTCTGCAAGTACTCACATATACCTAAGCACATATTAAAGTTGAATTTCATTTGGGATTTGGGGGGGGTTGGTTTTAGTTTTTACCCTCTTTTCTTCCAGTCTTGTGACACAGTTGCTTATTTGGAAGCACATTGCATTATTTTTTCAAAATGGGAAAAATTCTCTGGGAAAAAACTATTTTTTTAAACTTAGAACATTCCTAACTCCAGCTTCTTTTAGCCTAATGAAATAATTCACAAATTATTTCATTCTGTCTACCTTATATAACAAGAAAATAAATGCCAGGACATTTGTAAAGCTATAGTATTTCAGGAATGTTGGGAGGAAAAGCATTGAGATGAAAGGAAAATAGAGGTACTCTTTTTGATTGGTAAAAAGATTATATAGACTATAATTTCAATCACTTGCTGACAATTCCACATCAGGGAATTTTGGGTTGCCTAGTATAACAGCTGTTACATAGGGGTTGAGACTGTTTAGTTTCCGTACTTAAATGTCAAGGTATGACATGATTTCACTGGTGATACTAGCCTCAACTGAAACCAGGGTGGTATTTCTTTTTTCTTTTTGCAGTTTTTGGCTGGGGCTGGGTTTGAACCCGCCATCTCTGGTATATGGGGCCAGCGCCCTACTCCCTTGAACCACAGTCCCTATGCCTCAAGGTGGCATATTTTTTAAGCACTCAAGAATATTGAATTATGTTTGGAAAGACATCTGGAGAACACCTAGAGAACTAAAAATAGACCTGTCATTTGATCCTGCAATTGCTTTATTAGGTATATATCAAGAAGACCAAAAATCACATTACAACAAAGATATTTGTATCAGAATGTTTACTGCAGCCCATTCATGACTGCTAGGTCATGGAAGAAGCCCAAGTGCCCACCAATCCACGAATGGATCAATAAATTGTCGTATATGTACACCATGGAATATTATGCAGCCCTAAAGAAAGATGGAGACTTTACCTCCTTCATGTTTATATGGATGGAGCTGGAAAAAGTTCCTCTTAGCAAAGTATCTCAAGAATGGAAGAAAAAGTATCCAATGTATACAGCCCTATTTTGAAACTAATTTATAGCTTTCATAGGAATGTTATAACCTAATTATAGCCTTATAATATGGGGAGGGGAAGGGAGAGGAGAGGGAAGGAGGGTGAATGGGTGAAGGAAGGGTGATTGGTGGGGTCACTTCTATGGTTTATCTTACAAGGGTACAAGTGAATCTTTCTAAAAGCAGAGTACGAATGTCTTAACTTAATAACTAAGAAAATGACATGAAGGCTATGTTAACCAGTTTGATAAGACTATTTCAAAATGTATATGAAAAGACCACACCATATCCTGTGATTGCATTAATGTACACAGCTATGATTTAATTTAAAAAAGATTAAATTTAGATTAAATTTAGAATGATGCTCATGGAAAATCTAGCTCAAATGGGTCTTAGAACTGTCTATCACACACAAAGTGAGTGATCAGTACATATTGGTCAAATAAATAAATGAATGGAAACTGGTTTAAAAAAAGAGAATATTGAATTGTATGATATGGGATCAGAAGGTAATGCTAAAGAGAGTTAGTTGCAGGAAAAGTTGCTCAAAATACTGTAAAACCAGTAAAAGCAAGCATCTCCAAAGCCCTATTCAGAAAATCTCTCTGGACACAGATAAAAAAAATTCACATTCTCTTCTTCAATAACTTACTGTTTATAGTTACCTCATGTATAGGCCTCTAATTAGCAGGTCTAATACACAGAGCCAGAGACATGGTGAGTGTCTTGGTAAATATTTAACATACATGTTGAACAACAGCAAGAAATAGGTGGATAAATGAATTAGAAACTATAATTTCTACTCCATTACTAGAATGAAAAATTTATGATCAATATGTGGTTGAAGGATTCAGAAACCAGAGTACAAAAGATAAGTTGGAAGGCCTAATTTATTATTTACTAGGTATGTATTTTTGGGCAAGTTGTTTAACTTCTCTAATCTCAGTTACTTCATCTAAAAATGAGAAAGCCTCCCAACAAAGAAAGCCCAGGACCCAATGAATTTCTTTTGTTGAATTTTACCAAACATTCAAAGAAGAACTAATACCAATCTTATTTAAACTATTCCAAAAATTCAAGTAGGAGGGAATACCCCCAGACTCATTCTACAGGGCCTATATGACCATGATCCTAAAACCAGATGAAGACACAACAAAAAAGAGACTATAGACTGATGAACATAGATACAAAATTCCTCAACAAAATACTAGCAAACTGAATTCAACTACACATTAAAAAGATTACTCATCATTATCAAGTGGGGTTCATCCCAGGGATGCAAGGATGGTTCAACATACAAAAATCTATTAGTGTGATGCATCATATCAACAGAAGGATCAAAACTATGTGATCATTTCAATTGATGCTTATAAAGTACTTGATAAATTTAACATCCTTTTATGATAAAAACTTTAAAAATAACAGGGTATAAAAGACACATACCTCAACATGATAAAAGCCATATTATATAAACACACAGCTAATATACTGAATGAGGAAAAACTAAAAACCTTTCCTCTAATATCTAGAACAAGACAAAGATGCCCATTTTTACCACTGTTATGCAACATAGTACTGGATCAATTAGACGAGAGAAAGAAATAGAAAGCATCCAAGTTAGAAAAGAAGAAGTCAAATTATCCTTGTTTGCAAAGAGATATCTAAAGAAAACTAAAGACTCCACAAAAAAGCCACTATTACTAATAGAACACATAAACAAATTCAGTAAAGTTGTAGGATACAAAAGCAACATATAAAAATCAGTAGCATTTCTATATGCCAACAGCTAATAATTTGAAAAAAATATATAGAGAAAGTAATCCCATCTACAATAGCTACAAATAAAGTAAAATGCCTACAAATAAACTTAACCATAGACGTGATATATCTCTATAATGAAAATGATAAAACACTCCCTAAACTACTCAGATTAGCCAAAGCCATCTTGAGTGAAAAGAACAAAACTAGAGGAATATTACCTGACTTCAAATTATAGTACGGAGCTGCATAACCAAAATAGCACTTTAAACAATTAACCAGCATAAAAACAGACACGTACACCTATGAAACAGAAATATATCCACACATCTATAATAAACTTATTTTTGACAAAAAACATACACTGGGGAAAGGATAGTCCCTTCAATAAATAGTGATGGGAAAACTAGACGTCTATATACAAATGAATAAAATTAGACCCTTATTACTCACCCAATACAAAAATCAAGTAAAAGTGAATTAAAGACTTAAATCTAAGACCTGAAACTATGAAATGACTAAAGGAAAACATTAGAGAAACTCTTCAGAACATTGATCTGGGCCATGGGTGTCCAACCTGGGGCCCTCGGGCTGTATGCAGATTATTTGAAGACAGTTTTGCTTATTTGTGGTATCACAAAAAGTATGCACAGACCTTTCTGTTGTTGTTGTTCATCATCTTTTGTTAGTGTTTTGTATTTAATGTATGGCCCAGACAACTCTTATTCTTCCAAAATGTGGCAGGGGAAAAAAAGTTTGAACATCCCTAGTGGAGCTGTGATTTCTTGAATATTATGTAGCCATAAAAAGAATAAAATCCTACTATTTGCAACAGCATAGATAAAACTGGAGAATGTTATGTTAAATGAAATAAGACAAGCACAGAAAGATAAATCTCACTCATTCTCACTTTTGTGTGGAGCTAAATAATAAAACAATCGATCTCATAGAGATACTTACAAGCCAGCTAGACACGAATTTCCTGTCCTCTGGAGGTCATGTCCTCAAATCCAGGCTTTATGCAGACTGCCTGAGCTCAATATCCTTTCTGGCTATGATCCCTTCAGCCTCTTGTAACTATAGAATCTTTATCAATTTGAGAATACTTTACGTCCAGAAAAAATTGAGGGGTGTGGCCTGGAAAACAAATAGGGCATAAGATTTTCACATTTCCCTGACCCTCTGAAAATAAATTCCAAATTGATAAAATTTAGAGCTTAAGGTCAACTTTAATGCTAGCTTTTGATACCAGTTAGATAGCCAACCTGAAGTTACTTTTCTTCTCTTTTTATGTACAAAATCTTAGGTACCACTGCTGGGTACTTAGTAAATAGAACACTAAAAATATGCCCCAATACTCCCCAGGATCCACAGAAAATCCCCTCACTTTTCTGATCTAATTCCATTTCCCTTTACTTTGGTTCTCAGCAGATACACACCTTTGATTTAATAGATAAATCAATCTTCTTCTAAAAGAGATCTTTCTTCTTCCACTTTGAAATACCCTTCACAGTCTCTCTAGCCTCAAAGAAGAAAAGACTTTTTTATTAATTCTGTATGCATTAATTATCCCTCAGCATCAGTCTCTTCTCTATCAATTTCTTTGCCTTTATCTAAAAACAAACAAGTTCTTCTCTTTTAAAAACACAAGACTGTTGACCCTAGTACTGGCCAAGCTATGGTCTCCCTTCTTCTTATTGCCAGGTTAGGGTTTATCCCTGTGGCTGCCTTTCCTCATTGCCAAATCTGAGTTTACCCCTGGCAGTCTTGGGCCTCACCACTGAAGCTGCACTCACAAAGCTTTCTAGTCAATCAATTGCCAAATCTAGTTGTCTTTTCTAAGTTCCCATCTGCTTTGGCTTTGAGTGATTTTGGTTTGTTAAATAAAATGTTTTGCTTTTAACAAAATCATCCACCCTCAGTCTTAAAGCAATTCTCAGTTGATCTTGACTTTCTGTTTTCCTGCCGGCTTATTCATTGATCCTTGTCTATCTTTTTTTCTAAATCCTCCAACTACAATCGTGGTGTTCACAGATGCCTAACCCATTATGGACATAGTTCCCTGTGTCTTCTCTATGGGAATGTCTCCTTCATCTAATTCTGCACCTCTGATTGTTGACCAGACAATTCTATATAGATGCCGAGTAAATATGTCTGAAACCAAGCCCTTTGTCATCCCTTAACAACCCATCCTGACCTCCCTTCCTTCGTGATCAGTGCTCTCTGCTTGTCTGACCACCTTTACTCTTTTGTTTCCTACAACTAGATTCTTAGTAACTTTTCTCATTTCCATTGTTTTCTCTTTTATTTTTTTACTGTCACTAACCTAGCCCTCTTGTAACTCAATTCTAACATTACTTTCCAAACACAATCTTCTAACAATTTCCTCTAAGTGTGTTCAGTGAACCTATACAAGTTATCCCTTCAACGTACTAAGTATCTTCTATATCCTAACATTTCCTCCTCAACCAACTTCTTACCACTTCTATGAATTCTCTCCATATTTTCCTTCCACGGATTTATAACACTGCCTATCAGACCATTCCTGTGGCCGGAGTGTTATGTCCACTTCCTGTACTATCACCATATCTATTTAGATTTTTGTGTATTTATTCCTTCTCTTTTTAAGATATAGGCTTATGAAGGGCCATTCTATTAGTTAGGAATTATATTTGTTTGCTAATAACAAAAACTTGAAACAACAGTGACCTAAACAAGATGGAATTTTCTTTTCTCTTAGTACAAAGAAATAGGACAGTAAGTAGTGAAAATGGTATCCACAAGAGAGACCCAAACAGTTTTTACCTTTTTGCTTTACCTTCTTTAGCTGGTAGCTATAATTCTAGAGTCTCTTTACTGACCCAGCAGGTCTGTTGATGTTTTACCCACCAAGTACACATTCTAGGTGGAAATGAGGATAAAAGAGAGAAGCACAAAATGGTATTTCTCTATCATAAGGCTGTTCTCCAAGCTCCCTACTCGTCCAATGACCCAATCACTGCAGTACACAAGGTCTTTTAGATTGGTCCATCACTGCTTTGAATAAACTCAGTGTCTTGCTAGTGAGGAGAAAGGAGGAGAAAATTAGTTCCACAAATATTTATTGAGCATATTCTGTTTGCTCAACACTGTTTAAGGTCTGAGGAAAGAATAATGAACAAAATGAAGATCTTACCATTATGGATCTCACATTAATAGAGACTGGTAATCAAGAAATTCTTCACTTCCAAGGCAACATTTCAGCAGAGATTTGAAAGCAGTGTCCAAAAATCTGTGCAGACATCTGAGAGAAGAATGCTCTAGACAAAGGGATGACTGAGTCATCTTAGGAAAGATCCTAAGGCAGGAGAGCATTTGACATGTTGTGTTAATAAAAGGACCAGTATTAGGTATAGAGATGGAAAGATCATGATACCTTTCCTCATCTATCATAGAGTCATGGCTGATGTTCCTCTATCAAAGGACAAGTTAATAAGAGAAAAGCATGACAAATTTATTTAATCAAAGGGTTGTGTGACATAGTAATCATCAGAAATGAAGATCCAAAAACCCTGGGAAAATTTTCTATTTTTACATTTAGGTTCCATGAAGAATGTATAGTCAAGTAGAAATGTAATTGGGCAAAATTGGTATACAATCTAATGGTAATAGACTCAGAGGAGAGACCCGGCAAGGCCTGTTTAGATCCTTGGCCCTTCTGTGTAGCATTCCTTCTTCCTGGGCATAGGACAGGACCCATTTGGAATGAGGATCATATGACAGACATTAAGGCAAGGTAGGTGAGAGAATTTTTGTGGCAACAGTTCTCAACCTGTGGGTCGTGACCCGAAGGAACTGTATTAAAGGGCCATGGCATTAGGAAGGATGAGAACCACTACTTTATGTCCTGCTCTCAATGGGAAGGTAAGAAAAGTCAGAATGATCTTGCTTCTGAGGCCCTCCTGATCTCTTTCAGTTCAAAGTACTTTGGGGTAACGTTTTCTCAGCCCGGACACAGAAGATAAAGTGAAAGGCCAGACAGTAAGGACAGAAGGACAATGCCTTTTCCTCCAAGCTAGATAGGAAGACAGTGGTGAAATTTAAGAAGAGTATTAACTTGAGCTAGCTTTATTTAAAAGAATCATTCTGGCTATGTAGAGAGAATAGACTACAGAAACATCCTGGAGAAACTGGGAAGGCCAATTAGGAAACTGTCACAATAGTCCAGTTAAAATATGATGATGGCTCAAGAATTGGATTTTGTATCTATTTTTAAAGTGGTGCAAGCCTATAGTCTTAGCTACTCAGGAAGCTAAGGTGGGATGATCGCTTGAGCCCAAAAGTTCAAATCCAGCCTGAATAACATAGTGAGACTCCATCTCTAAAAAAAAAAAACATACAAATAAAAAGTAAAGATGAGGTTGACATAATGGTAATGGATAGGCTAATTGCTGAAGTACAAGAAAAGTGATAGAAGAGATAATGAATGGGAAACTAGAAGATTTTGCCCCTGCTGTGTGCACATACTTTCATTTTCCTCTATAGTGCCTATCAGAGTGTTATGTACACAATAAATGTTTGATAAATATTTAGCAAATGAATAGTCTCTAACCTTTTCAGAAGACTATTTTAAGAATTTTTCTCCTATACTATGAGACACCCATCATCACTGATTAAACAAATTTACAGAAAAATCTAAATCTTAAAAGCATAAACTGAGACCACATTTTTCTATAGCGTCTTGCTAGTGACAACTATTTCTGGAAACTTGAGGAAGCTAAAATACTAGGAAGGAAATTAGTTTGCATCATTATTAATAGAATATTCAAGAAGAAATCAGATTAAAAAAAAACCCATTCTACCATGATGGAATTTACCTGCTGTGTAAGTGGTTGTTCAGACCAACTTGTTTTCACACTTGTGGGGGGGGGTCACAGGAGAGCATATGTGGTGAGAAAAAAACAATTGAAGTGGTAGTTGTGTATAGGAGATGTAAAAATGAAAAGAAGAGAGGTTTTAAAAAACTACTCCAAGGCTAACAAATTAAATAAAATAGATGAAAGGAGCAATGTCACTGATATCTCTGGGATCTCATGTAAAATATTCAGTGTCATCTGTCACATACTGCTGTGAGTTGGAGATAAATTACCGTTCCTGCCATTTTCTTCTCATATAATAACCCTATAACTTCATTCCTTGAGTGTCCCTCACCCCAAGGAATGGTATGACATAGAATCAAAAAGCTATAAAGGGCTAGTGATCAGACCAAGAACTCAAACAAATCAACAATAAAAGAGAAAACAATCCCATCATTCAGTGAGCAAGTGACCTGAACAGAACCTTTTTCTAAGAAGACAGATGAATGGCCAACAAACGCATGAAAAAATGATCATTATACCTAATCTTACAAGAAATTCAAATCAAAACCACCTTGAGATATCACCTAAGACTGATGTGAACAGCCTACATCACAAGGTTCCAACACTGCAGATGCTGGCATGGGTGCAGAGACAGGGGTACACTTATTATGCATTGTTGGTGGGACTGTAAACTAAGATAGTCTTTTTGGAAGTAAGTGTGGAGAATCCTCAAAGAACTAAAAGAAAACCTCCCATTTGGTCTACCCAGAAGAAAAAAAATTATCCTTTCAGAAGGACATTTGCACTCTAATGTAATAGCAGCTCAATTTACAATCGCAAAGATTGTAAAAACAACCCAAGTGCCTATCAACTCACGAAGGGATTAATAAGCTATGGTATATATACATCATGGGATACTATTCAGCCAGAAAAAATGGAGATTTTACATCTTTTCTATTTACCTAGATGAATTTGGAAAAGAGTCTCCTAAGTAAAGTACCTTGAGAATGGAAAAATAAGCATCCCACATACTCAGTACTAATCTGAAAATATTAGATTAACAACTACAGGCCCTCATGAGAGAAAAATGCAATTAAATGCAAGAAGGGGGAAGGAGCAGGGGACTCAGTAAGTCACCATTATTGTGTACAATGTAGGCGTGTATGGCACGCCTGGGTGAAGGACTCAACTACAACTCAGACTTTGGACTTTACCTTACAAACTCAAATAATATAACCTAATTGAACATACCCTCATATAAACCTGAAATTTAAAAAAAGGTAGTGGAACTCTCAAAGATATTTTGAGATATATTTCAGTTGTGAAATGATTTTATGTTAAAAGAAAGTGCTTAGCTAGTAACAAGATGCCTCTAAAACCTAGTCCGCCTAACACCAAGGATGGGGACTTTTGTTAATCACACTTCTCTCCAACCACTCATGCTTATTTATCTACTGTCACAATGCACCCACATGGATTAAATTAATAATATCTCTAACACAGAGGTATTTGTCTCACTCAGTCCAGTGGGAGCTTGGGACTCTGTCAATGTGTGCCCCTGAAACTGAAAATTAGAAGCAAATTACATTCCCAGATAATTGATGTTTAGCTAAATTCCATATAACTTGGGCCTTGGAGAGCTCATTAGGTCTGAGCACTCTGAGGAATTGGAAACCGGAAGGAAGAGTCCCATTCAAGCAAATGGGCATCCATTTCTTTCAAAGGTTGAATGAGGAGAGATATTTAGAACAGGATGGTCTGCCATTTCCAATCCATCTTTCTCCTATGGTTATAGGAGAAAGGAGAGTATTTCATTAACAAAATCCCATCCAGACCAAATCCTGTTATTATTATTGTCTCCTCTCAGAGAACCTCCTGGGTCCTCTGTACACCCATGGTTTTAGTCAACACTCTTTTTCCAACTCCAAGACAGTCTTCTGGCTTTTGTTTTGAGGTCTTTGTGTTTTTCCATTAATGTATCTATCTCTCTTTAGGGAAGTTTAGAGAAAAGGAAAAGGCAAACCACCAAGATAAAAAAAAAAAAATTAAAAACAAGAATGACAACAATGCCAAATGACGTTAAAAATTGAAGATTGCAGAGAGAAAGAGGGGAGGGGACTGGGAATTAACTGGGAATTTTTTTAATATTATTGTTTAAATCTAGCTCCTTCTTAGAAGTTTGAAAAATAAAAAGCTAACACACTGGTTTACAGGGACATGGATTAAACTCTATCTTGCACTGACCTCGTTGGAATCCTTAGTCATTAGCCCATCTGTATTACTCTAGGACTGTTGGGCTTCATTGTGAACAGTGGGATCTGAAGGCGTAATTTTCATGTGTTGATGTGGAAGGAACATCCACATTTACATTTCTTTATGTTTAGAAGGTTGGACAGAGGGGACAGGTGACTGTACTCTAGTTACAGGGCTTTTCTTGGTAGCCAGCAAGGGCTAAGAAGTTGGTTCTCAGAGATGTGCAAAAGTCAGGAAAAAAAAACTGGCAGATTTACTTGTTCATTTGAGAACTGGCTTTGCCCCTCCAAATGCTCCTCCTTGCATGTTGCCCATCTCCTCTGCTTTTGGTTTTCTGCCAGTTAGACTGGCTATCTATTAGCATTCTGTGCTGAAATACCCCTTCTCCTGCTTAGGGGGGACAGGGCTCTAACTTGCCTCTGCTGTTCAAAAGCTCAGTTGAACCCTCTGCTAGCTTTGCTTAAAAGCTAATTGGAGTCTATGCTGTGTCCTGTGTCACCACCTATCTAAACACTCATCTTTTATTAAATAAAATTTTTGTTAAATCTCCGAGAAAGGGGATAAGATTTGCAACACAAGGAGTGGCCATATGAGGCCCCAAAAAAACATTACTCCCAGGAACACAAACAATTGATTTAAGAGCCTCCCCCAAGGTACTTGTGGAAGCAGCCAAAGTCTTCATCGATTTAGAATCCCTAATTTTTTGACAATATTGAACAGGTGCTGTGGGGCATGATGGCAGAGATGCCAACAGCATTAGCATGAGGAGACTAAGGATCGCTTTTCTCAATTTTTTTTTTTTTTTTGATAAAGGGGAAGCCAAAAATACTGCTCTGGGCATTAGACTTCTTGCAGATTCTTGGGGTCTAGTCCTATTTTTCTGCAGGGGATAGAGTGGCGGTTGTAAATCAGAAACAATTATGCCAAAAGTGATCATTCTTTTTGTACTAATGAATATATATCCTAGAAGGAGTGTGGAGGAGAAGGTGGGAAAAGAATATTATAGATCGTTTTGTTCAAATGCAGTATTGATGTGGGCAGACATTCAAACTCTACACTCAACAAATAAGGAAGTGAAGTGATGAGTATGTTAATCAGTTTGATGTAAGCTTTCCACGTTGTATATCAAATCATCCCATTGTACCCTGTAAATGTACACAGTTATGATTTAATAAAATATATATAATTTTTTTTTATTAAATCATAGCTGTGTACATTAATGCAGTCATGGAGTACAATGTGCTGATTTTATACAATTTGAAATAAATTTTTAAGAAACAAATGCAGTATTGAAAAACATCTAGCTGTTATACTTTATTTCCTTGGTTTCTGTTCTTTGCTAAGTTAGTGAGCTATGAAAAAATCACTGTTGGAAAAAAAAAAATGTTTTTCTGTAGGAATTCACAGGAGTCCTGTTTTCTCATACTCTGCAGTTTGATCCTGTATGCATTTTGTGAATCTTCTAGTAAATGGAAAAATGATACCCATCTCATTCTCTGTGTGGTTGTAAGCAGTACACGTTCTGCAGAAGAGTCAGACTTTCTGTTCCGTGAACAGAAAGATAAGAAATGACACGCCACGGAAGACTGAAGAATTGCTAAGTACTCAAGTCTTATTCATCTTACACATCACGTCTGGGTCTTTAAGAAAGAAGTGGATTTGGAAAAAGAATTTGTCTTAGAAATGTTAGTCATGATGTCTACATCACATAGAATTTTCTTTTGTATGAACCAGGAGGCCAAGAGCCTCTGCGGAGGATGCAGGAGCCACTCTACCCAGTGATTTCCGCCGACTAAGTCATAACATGGTCAAGTGGGGTCAGTCAGAGTTCACCTCTCAGGGGTCAGAATAAGGAAACACTGTAAAAGCTGTAAACCTTTTAGAATAAGAAATTACGACATAAGATATATGTCGCAAAGTCCGAGCTATGAAGACAATAGGGAGTTCCAATGTTAAGACCAGGATGTAAAGGAGTGGAAACAAAAAAAGAAATACAGAGTCTAGGAAGAGTGAGAATGCCAAGCAGTGGTGAGGGAGGAAGGTGAAGATTATATATATAAATATGGAGAGAGCAAACGCGAGGCCGACTCAGAGACAGAGGTTCAGAAATACAGTGAATCTGCTTTCTAGGATGACTTTGGTACCTGAAGATGTGCCAGTGTAATTCAATCCACATGTGTGTTTATAATAAATTCCCCCCTTTCTTCAGCTGTCCTGCATGAACCTCTTTTGCTAGAAACCTACAGTCCCCAGAAGCACAGCATGACTTCTCGGCACCCCAAGACTCTAAGAACCCAGGGCAGGCAGCAGGGAAAGACCCAGAAACCAGTGGGAAGTGTTGGGAAAGACCCAGAAACCAATGAGCAACATCGCTCTTGGTTCTAATGCCCCCCTGACTTTCACAAGCCTTTCTAAGTCATCTCTGCCACCCCACACTATCCCCTTTTTTAACCAAAAGAAAGAAATTAATTCATGAATATGATTTTTAAAAAATCACCCAGTACAAACGTAAAAAGTAAATCTCCTCCCATGCCAAACTCTTGGCCCTTCACGTATTTTCTTTTGTCGAGGTTATGTCAATGTTTCTTTCCTTTGCAGTTTTCTAGAAATATTTTGTTCATATTCTAGCATATAAAGGTACTCACACATATAACCATTTTACCAAAAGCACAGACTGTTTTTGCATAAATTTTAGTGTATTGTTGGGATACATTTGTAGAAGTATAAAAGCTCAAAAGTATGAGCTTTTCAATTTTAATAGATAAAACCAAATTCCTATCGTTAAAGTTGTATTTATTAGCACCGCAACCCCTGAGGCATAACAGAACCCTATACTCTCTCCTGCCATGCATCACTGAATCTCCAGCATTTTGCCAAATGGATAGGTAGGACATTCTATCTGGTTGTTTCAATTTGCATTTCTTTAATTTCAAAATGAGGCTGAGTGGCTCTAAATTTCCTTTTGATTCCTCCATCATCTATTTTTCTCTCACTTTTGTTCTTCTTGAACATCAAGGTCTGTTGAAAGTGTTGTCTCCAAACCAGCAGCATGGGTAGCACCTCAGAGGCTGTTGGAGAATTTTATGCCACTCCTCAGAATTGTCTAATTCAGAATCAGCATTTTGAGAAGAATTCTTACCTACATTAAATTCTTATGTGCATTAAATTTGAGGAGCATTGTTATAGTAATTCTTCTCTAACCCCCAAACTAGAACTCCTATCAAGTTTACAAACTTCCAAGGAGTTCCACTTGTTTCCTGTGAAAGGATTGTGTGGTGTCTGGCCATGGAATGGTTATTGTCCCCACCACAGTTGGACTTATCTCAGCCTGTGTCTCTGTTCCTCCCCCGCCCCGAGGGCATAGACAGCCTATTTCTAACTTGCATCACTGTCATCTCACTACATGTCATTTATTTATTAATGGGGCATATGCAGTTGATGATTTATGAAAATATGCCAAGCCCATGAGTGTGCCTAACCAGGACATGTAATTATAGAAAACATTACCATCAACTGGGAAATGTATTCTCTATTCTTCACCTCCAGTTAATCAGAAATTGCACATCCTGGGCTCAGAGAGTCCATTCCAGAGTGTGAATCTGATTCCAAATAAATAAAGATAGTCTTAATTCTGTAAACCAGACTGATACCATGGTCCTATTTGTGCACTTTTAGTTTGTAAAGGTAGCCCCTTAAAAATAAGCTAACAACAAGAACCTTGAGTATTAGTCTGCTACAACTGCCGTAACAAAGTACCATAGACTGGGTAGCTGGAACAATAGCAAGTTGTTTTTTCACAATACTGAAGGCTGGAAATTCCAAGACCGAGGTGTCAGCAGGGTTGTTTTCTTCTGATGCCTCTTCCTTTGGCAGGTATTTGGCCATCTTTTCCCAGCATCTCCTCGTGGTCTTCCCTCTGAACTTCTGTGCTTCTGTGTGCTGCAATCTACTCTTCTTTTAAGGACAGAAGTAATATTGGACTGTGGCTCACCCAAATAACCTCATCTTAACTAATTGCCTCTTTAAAGACACTGTCTCTAAACACAATTATATTCTGAGGTAGCAGAAGTTAGACCTGCAATGTCCTTCCAATTGAAAAGTCATTTTTAAAAGTAAAGATGAACTGGCTAGCTTCCTTTTGTCGTTTTAATGAATATAGTTACTGTTAAAATATTCTAAAGAAAATATACAAATGAAAAGTGACCCATTGTAGGAATTTAGGTAAATTACTTCAGTTCTCTGTATTCTAGTTTTTCTGTGTATTATCCAGGAAACAAATCTATTCCCTATCCTCTACGAACTTTTCCGACAGAACACAAAATTTCTGTCTTTAAAAATGACTTTTGTCACCACTAGGAGCTTGTGTTTATTCTCTTCCCTGTGGCCAGTTTCCAAAGCACTGCACAACATTCACCAGCCTCCCAGGATGCAGGTGGGCAGAGCAAGTACCCTGTCATATGTTCCAGATGAGGAAACCAACATCCACGGATATTAAAGAAGTTAATAATGTTCCCCAAATCGCACGCAGTAAATTGTGGCTTTAAGAAACAGAACCAATCATACATACTGTAGATTCTAACTACTGTATATAGGATTCTGGAAAAGGCAAGCCTATTGCTAGGGGGAAGATAAAGGGGGAGAAAAGGATGACTGGGCAGAGCAGAGAGGGTTTTTAGGAAAATGGTACTACTCTGTATGATAGTATGATGGTGGATACACGTCACTATACATATATCCAAATCTGTACAGTGGACACCACCAAACTTAATGTATACCAGGGACTTTGGGTGATAGTGATGTGTCGATGTAAGCTTGTTAATTGTAACAGATGTACTTTCTGGCAGGAGATGTTGATAATGGGGAGCCTGTGCATGTGTGGAGGCAGAGGGTATATAGGAAAACTCTGTGCTTTCTGCTCAATTTTGCTGTGAACCTCAAATTGCTCTAAAAAGTAAAGTTTATTAAAAAGAGAAATCAAATTCTTTGGGCTCCCTAAATGAGCATATCAGTTACATTCTTAATGTATTACAATTATGGATTGTATTTTTTGATGGAAAATAGAAGTCTAAGAGGACATTGTTCTGAGATTAAAAATCTAGAAATCATTAACAGTAAGTATCTTTAGCAGCTTTCCAGGCATTGTGTTTGTAAAATAAGTCATGTTCTATGAGCTGTATGTTTTTCCTCAGCTGCTAGTCAGGAGCTGATTATCATTATGACTTTTTTTCTTGTTTTGGTTTTAATTCTGAGTAAAACGTTACTCATGAATGTGGTTCAAAGATTATGCTTACACATGTATTTTCTTTCTTTTCTTTTTCTTTCTTTTTTTTTTTTTGGCAGTTTTTCAGTCAGGGCCAGGTTTGAACCTGCCACCTCTGGTATGTGGGGTCAGCGCCCTACTTCTTGAGCCACATGTATTTTCTTTATCATATCATTTGGCAATTTCATTTCTGTTGGGTTGTCTATTAATTTTGCCTATTAATTTTCCCAAGCTCCTTAAGTAGTACTGATGCTTACCCCTTGTCTTATAAGGATTGCAGATATTTTTGACAGACTGTCAACTATCTTTTTGTCATGTATTTGCCATATAGAAGTAAATTTTGTTTTTGGTGTTTTCATTGTAAAATCAATTCAGTTTTGTCTTCATGGCTTCTGGATTCCATGATGTTTCTACTCTTGCTGAGATTAAATCACAATCATTTACATCTGGGCCTAGTACTTGATTGGTTTCTAAAAATACATTTTATTTTCAAATTCATCTAGGATTTTTTGTGTTTATTATGAAAGAAAGGGATATTCCTTTACTTTTTTCTGGCTGTATGATCAGTCATCCTAGCAGTTATTTTGTTACATCATCCATATTTTCTCCACCTTGATCATATACTCAATTTTCATTGTACATGAGCCCAAGTCTGGTTTCTTTATTCTTCTCCTTAGATTCTTGTGCTTATTCTTACACCACTCCATATTATTTAATTTCTGAAAATTTTCATCGTGTTCTGATATTGATTAAAGCAAGTTTCATGGTTTACTTTTTTTCTTAATTATCTTGGATCTTATATTTATACTTCTAGAAGAATTTTTCAGTTTTCCAGTGTCAAAAATATCCTTGAATTTTTTATCTTAATTCAGTTCCATTTTTATTTGGGAAATGATTCCAGCCATCAACCAAAATATACACAATTGTTATATAACTCTGGATTGAATGAAAAAGTCATGGAATCCACAAACCATGAAGGGAAAGATTTCACTACTGAAAAACAAGCAAACAAAAAAACTGATGACAAATACATCATAAGCAGAATTTTTAGGAAAAAAACATTGAAAAATATTTACAGAAAAAGATTTATGACATTTGTTGAGCAACTTCATATGCCAGGTACAATGCACTGAGAATACCTCATCCAGTAAGACAGGCTGCAATTTATACTTGCCCAGAATGTACACTCTAACAAGGTAATGCAGACAATAAACAGTCACACAATCCATAATGCTCTGTAATTAGAAGGTGTGTACACTTGGAGAGGAAGGCAAAGGTAGAAGAGTTGCAAGCAAGTGCTGAGGGAACCAGTAAAAGTTTTGAATAGAGTGATTAGGAAAAGCATCATCGTTGAGAAGGGTACTTTGAGAAAAATGTGGAGATAAAGAATTTGGCTACATGTCTAATGAGAATTATAGCCTGGGCTTGATACTTAATTTAGAAAAGAAAATTGGGGAGAGTTAGTACATTATTGATTATTCTTATCCAGGAACAAAGTTTGTCTTTCAATTTATTTTGGACTTTAATTTCTTCAGAAAACATTTATGTGTTTATAGACCCTGCATATTTTAAATACTGTAAATTTTAAAAATTTCTAAAATCCTAAGTTTTGTAAAATTCTTAAATATTGCAATTTTTAAAATCTTTTATTTTATATTCCCAGTTATGTATGTTTCTAGGTAATTTATGACCTTTTACTTTTGCTATTTGTGAAAGTGGAACTTTCTGAAATATATTTCAAAACTCTATAATTCTGATATGTAAAAAAAAGTTGATTTTTGTTTATTCATCTTATATTCCTCTTCTACCCACTTGACTCTTTTATTAGTTGTAGCAATTTGTAAACAAATTGTAATTTTCCAGTTTATAAACAAATTGTATTCTTACAGGTAATCATATTAAATAAAAATAATAATTGTTCTGTTTATCTTTTTCTTATATTTGTCCCTTTTGTTTTATTTATCTATCTTAAGTATTGATTAGTTTTAAAAACATTCAGCATTAGATTCTGTATGAATCAACAGGTGTCCATACTTTATTCCTGATACAAATTGGTATGTTTCAGATATTTCACCATTAAACATGTTATATACTCAATTTCCAGGAAGTCATTTTTATCAATTTAATAAAATCTTTAAGTTAGAACTAGATGTTAAAATAGTGAGTTTTAAAAATCATCTATTTCTATAATTATGTTATTTCTCTACTTGAAATGGAATATAATGAATTACACTTATGAATTTTCTTTTTTCTTTTCTTTTTTTTTTTTAAACCCACCACCTCTGGTATATGGGGCCACCTCCAGTATATGGGGCCGACGCCCTACTCCTTTGAGCCACAGGTGAGGTGCCTCCCACATTCATGAATTTTCTGATTTTGAAGCATTATTGAATTCTTGGTTTAAAAACACTTTATCATGAGGATAGTTATTTTTAATGAAATGCTGAATTTGATCGGTTCATGCTTTATTTTCATGTTCTGATTATATTCCTAAATAAGATTGGTCTATAATTGTCTCGCATGTGTACAGTAATAGGAATGTTTTGTATCTTCAATGAACTGACTTTGAAAATTTATCTTGCTTCTGCACATATTTTATTAAATGCTCAGTTTTTTCAGTGGTTACAGATATTCATCTGTGTAGCCTATGATGTTGCTAAAAGATCATTTGTTTCATCTAGATTTGGACATTTTTTGATGTATAAGTTATCCTCTTACATTTTTTTTCCTGTTTTCATTTCTTCATTTCCCACTTCAGTGGGTGTGAACTCTTCTTTACTGCTAATATTACTTTTTTGTGTGTTCTCTACTTTTCCTTGACCAGGCTTGCCCAAACTTTTACTATCACATTGGACTGTTACAAGAACAAGCTCTTGGTTTTATTGTCTGCTTTTATTATTTTATTTTACTTCAGTTTTATATTTATTCACACTTATTTTTCTCCTTTTTTTGGTCTTTTTGCAGTTTTTTTTAAACTTTGATGCATATATATATTTTTCTTTTTAATATAATGCAAACTTTCAACAAATTTTCTATTAATTTCTATGAGAAGTTCTAAAGGTTTTAACTTTCATCACTATGCTTTGTCCTATTACTGAAACTCCATGCAAACCCAAATCCTCTTAAGATTTTGGTTTAGGCTCGGCACCTGTAGCTCAACCAGCTAAGGCACCAGCCACATACTCCTAAGGTGGCGGGTTCAAATCCCCAGCCCGGGCCCACCAAACAACAATGACGGCTGCAACCAAAAAAATAGCCAGGTGTTGTGGCGGGCACCTTTGGTCCCAGCTACTTGGGAGGCGGAGGCAGGAGACTCGCTTGAGCCCAGGAGTTGGAAGTTGCTGTGAGCTGTAATGCCAGGGCACTCTAGCCAGGGGGACAGCTGGAGGCTCTGTCTCAACAACAACAACAACAAAAAAAGATTTTGGTTTAAATTTTAGTCAGCATTTATATATATTATGACTGCACAAATATAGTTTGCTGTTGAGCCATATAATCTTATCTATCTTATGCAACTTCTTGCACTTTCTGGGGTTCATATTTGTCTCATCTTTTTCTGTTGTTTAGTAGTTATGTAGTAAAGGATATTATTTTCCAAACGTCCCAAGAGATCGGTCAGAAATTTTTCAATATTTTTCCTATCACTAAAGCACAACAAATAATCTTTCCATTCCACTTCTGTCCTCCTGATTGCCCTGCCACCCAGCTCCAGTCCCCTGCCCCATCTAGATGAGGTGCTTTTCAGACCAAGTTTATACCTATTGCCCAGGGGATTCCTTTCACCCTTCTCTTACGTTAATTATGTTTTATTTGATCTAGCATTTTTATTTTTGATTTTGCTCTCTTATTTTGCTGAAGCACATTCTCTAACATTTTCCCCAAAAGGGATTAATGGGAGATTCTTAAAGGTCTGAAATACCTCAGTTTTAGGGAATGTTTAATTGATGGTTTGCCTAAATATGAAACTCTACTTTAAAATTATTTTTTCCTTAATTCTGAGGAAGTTGTTTCGCTATTTTCTAGCCTGTAGCATTGAGGTGTAGAGTTTCAATATGATTGTCATTCCCATTTCCTTATGGCCTATTTTTGCATTTTCTTTTCACCTTCAGAATTTCAACTTTTAATAATGAGCAAAGTCTGTTCCTCAAGGGTTGTAAAGAGTGGACAATATATGCTATATTCTACAATGCAGATGAACTCTAGAAGCATTATGCTGAGTGGAAGAAGGCATTCTCAAAAGGCCACATGTTTTGTGATTCCATTTATATGAAATGTGATTCAATTTATATGAAATGTGCACAATGGAATCCATAGAAGCAGAAAGTAGATCAGAGGTTGTCACGGGCTGGTAGGAGCAGGTAATGGGAGCAATTGCTGATAGTTATGAAGTTCATGTTATTCGTGGTTCTTTAGAGAAACAGAACCACAAGGCAGGGAGAGATATTATAAGGAATTAGCTAATATGATAATGCAGGTCAGCAAGTTCTAAGATCTGCAGAATTAGTCATGAAGCTGGAGCACCAGAAGAATTGATGGAGCAGATCCAGTCCAAGTTTGAAGACCTGGAAAACTGGAGAATCAATGATGTGGTTCCAAATCAAAGGCGAACAGACTCAAGAACTAAAAAGAACCTATATTTCAGTTCAAGTTTAAAGGTGGGGAAAAGCTGATGTCCCAGTTAAAAAGGAAGTCAAGTAAAAGGAATTCTCTGTCTTTTTCTTGGAAGAAAGTCAGACTTTTTGATCTATTCAGGCCTTCACCTGATTGAATGAGGCCCACTCATTAGAGAGGGCAATTTGTTTTACATGCTCTACCAATTTTAACGTTAATATCATCAAAAGTCATCCTAGAACCACCTGGAATAATGTTTGACGAACTATCTGGGCACTACATGGCTCAGTCAAGTTGACACATAAAAGTAACCTCCATAAATTTCTTTTTTGGAACAATGAAATGCTCAGAAATTAGATAATTGTGATGGTTGCTGATTCTATGAGTGTACTAAAGCCCTCTGAATTGTACATTTTAAAAGGGTGAGTTATATGATATGTAAATTAAATCTCAATAAAGCTGTTTTTTAAAAAATATAATAAATACCCAAAACTCAGCAACAAAAGCAAATGTAAGAATGAGCAGTAAAATCCTAAGGGTTACGTGGGTATCATGAGATGTTCATCCATAATGGTCATGTTACATAGTATCTTGTTTCTCAAAGTGTGGTCCATAGATCAGTAGCCTGAGCATCAGCCTGGAACTGGTTAGAAGGTGGAGTCTCAGGCCTCACTCCAGCACTGCTGAATTAGAATCTGCATTTCAGCAAAGTCCCTAGGTGATTCATATGCATGTTGAAATAAGAAGCTCTAATCTAAAGATCTGAAATTTTACTTAAGGATTAATTTTGAGCAATGGAATCATATTGTAGTCATCATTTTACATTTAAGCTTCATATATGAAATAGTAACTCTTACCATGAAAAACATTAACTATGTGAGATGATGGATTTGTCAAATTGCTTAATTATAATAATCATTTCACTATGTGTATGTATATCAAATATCATGTTGTATACCTTAAGTTAATAAGAGAAAAAAAGGAAAAAGGAAAAACAATGAAAATAAGGCATCTCTGGTTGAAGAGAGACAAGGAAACTTGAGCCCACCTGCTTCCCTCCCCCAACATCCCTGAGGCAAATGACACCTCTATTCCCTGCCAGGATTCCAAGAAACAGGATTTGAAACCTAAGTTGGGCCAGTACTCTTTTTTTTTTTTTTAATAAAGTTTAGAATAAAAAATAGTAGCCAGTGTGATGGCACAATCAGCTTTCTCTTGGGGCAAAATAAAAAAGGAAAAGAAAAAAGAAGAGTAAGAAGATGATAGACAAAGAAGTACTAACAAGGGTCACTTGTCTGCTTTCTGGACCCCATTGCCTGCACTACATTCATGGCCTTTTCCCATTATGTCCCAGGCTATCTATGCTACACTTCATCTGACAGCACAGACTTGGCCTGTCTAGGTGCACACTGCAAGGAAAAGACATTTCCTGGCACCTGTGTGTCTGCGCATGCCTCCAGCCAAACCCTGCAGTTGAACCATTGGAAATGCGGCTGACCTTCCCGTAGGAGCCGACACCCTTCACTCATAGCACTCATTGGGCAATCAGACAGCATCCCAGTGACATTCTTCACAGCTGCTGGCAACGGCCTTTAATTCATCTGGTATTTAACCAGGGTGAAGCATCCTCTGGCTATAACATGTTTGTTGGTGTGAGTTGAGCCTGGCTCATCTTCCGCTCTCTCAAGTTCAGGGTTTCACACCAATTTGGAGTCTGCTGGCAATACGGCTATTGCACATCTTCTGTTTATGCTTTTGTGTTTTTACTCTTTTGGTTGGCTCTTAGTCAACAGAGAATCACAGGGTAGAGCTACAATGCATCATTTTACAGACAAGGAAATAAGGCTTAGAAGATTGTAAAACTTGGAAATGGACAGGATGCCATTGTTCTTCCTGATTCCAGATGCATTTCTCCTGGATACATATTGTCTCAATAATAGCATCCTCCGCTTATAGCAGGAGAAAGTGGTGGTCATTTGGTAGCCAAGCCTGGGAATCACAGGCTATCTTTTAGCATCTTTAAAAATCTTTGTTTTTTTTATTAGAAACTTAAAATTATACAACAATGTAAGCATATTTGTATCCCTCTCCTTAATATGAGTTTTCATAGAAGAAAATATTGATAAATATCTATGAATGTAGACTTTGAAATCAAAGCAAGACCAGCCAGGAGGAATCATGGATGTGTATAAGAATTCTGACAGTTTTTAGTGTTCACCTGCTTCTAACTTGAGCTTTTTGAATCACTTAATGTTTGTCACTGGCAAGAAGGACACCTATCTGTGACCAGAGATAAAAAGCTCCTAGTGGAGGAATAAACAGGAAACCTTTTCTGATGGGCCCAAAGTCACCACTTTGAGTCTCAGATTCTACTGTTAGGCTCTTCATCTTTTCATTCCAGAAGTTTTTGACTTCAGTAATTTGTCATAGTAGTCAAAGTGTGCTCTGCCTAAAGAAAGGACCAAAAGTATCACAAAGACTTGAAAGAGAATTCTTCAACAATGAAGAAATGATTATTTTGCCTGGTCACCTATTCTAAATGAATTAGCAAGGATTAATTAATTCTGGTGTGTACTCTTTATTTATTATTATTATTTCTTATAGCATAACTGTGTACATTAATGCAATCATGGGGTACCATGTGCTGTTTTCATATACATTTTGAAATACTCTCATCAAACTGGTCAACATAACCTTCATGTCATTCTTGAGTTAAAACATTCATACTCTGCTTTTAGAAAGATTCACTTGTACCCTTGCAAGATAAACCATAGAGGTTACCCCACCAATCTCCCGCCCGGGGCGCCGGGGGCGCGCGGCGCGGGGGGCCCCCCCCCCGGCGCGGCGGGGGGGGGGGGGGGGGGTGGGGTGGGGGGGGGGTTGTTGGGGGGTTGGGTGGGTGATGGGTGGGGTCACCTCTATGGTTTATCTTACAAGGGTACAAGTGAATCTTTCTAAAAGCAGAGTATGAATGTCTTGACTCAATAACTAAGAAAATGACATGAAGGTTACGTTAACCAGTTTGATGAGAGTATTTCAAAATGTATGTGAAAATAGCACACTGTACCCCATAATTGTATTAATGTACGCAGTTATGCTATAAGAAATAATAAAGGAAATTTGAATGGGAGAAAAAAAAAGAAATGAAGTACTGAAGTACAGCTCTTTTGATCCCTGACATTCTTTTATAAAAAATTTTTTATTTTCTTTCTCTTAACAATTTTTTTGTTAAATCTTAATTGTGCACCTTAATACATTTATGGGGTGCAATGTGCTGATTTTTTATACAGTTTGGAATGTTTATATCAAACCGGTTAATAAAGCCTTCATCTCACTTAATTATTGTCTTAAGACATTTATATTCTACTCTTAATAGATTTGACACGTACCCTTGCAATATGCACTATTGGTGAGGTTCCACCAATTATCCTTCCTCCACATGCCCCCCCTCTTCCCTCATTCATTCTGAGCTATAGTTGTGTTTTATCTTTCATATGAAAGTGTGGGTGATTATATATTGGTTTCATAGTAGTACTGAGTACATTGCATACTTTTTCTTCCATTCTTAAGATACTTTACTAAGAAGAATGTGTTCCAGTTCCATCCATATAAACATAAAAGAGGTAAAGTCTCCATCTTTTTTATGGCTGCAGAATATTCCATGATATACATATACCACAGTTTATTGATACATTCATGGGTTGATGGGCACTCGGGCTTTTTCCATGACTTGGCAGTTATGAATTGGGCTGCAAGAAACATTCTGGTGCAAATATCTTTGTTATAAAATGATTTTTGGTGCTGTAAAATGATTTTTTGTCTTCTGGATATATATCTAGTAGAGGAATTGTAGGATCAAATGGCAGGTCTACTTTTAGTTCCTTAAGTGTTCTCCATACTTCTTTCCAAAAGAAACTTATTAGCTTACATTCCCACCAGCAGTGCAGAAGTGTTCCCTTTTCTCCACATCCATGTCAACATCTCTGGTTTTGGGATTTTGTGATGTGGGCTAATCTTACTGGAATTAGATGATATCTCAAAGTGGTTTTGATTTGCATTTCTCTGATGATTAAAGATGATGAGCATTTTTTCATGTGTTTGTAGGCCATGCACCTATCTTCTTCAGAGAAACTTCTGTTCAAGTCCCTAGCCCACAGTGAAATGGGATCACTTGTTCTTTTCTTATTAATTAGTTTGAGTTCTCTGTGGATTCTAGTTATCAAACCTTTGTCAGAAACATAACCTGCAAATATCTTCTCCCATTCTGAGGGCTGTCTGCTTGCTTTATTTACTGTATTCTTAGCTGTGCCAAAGCTTTTTGGTTTGATCAGATCCCAAAAATATATTTTTGGTGTTGCTTCAATTGTCGAGGGGGTCCTCCTCGTAAAATTTCCTCCCAGGACAATTTCTTTAAGGGTTTCCCCTGCATGCTCTCCAAGTGTCTTTATACTTTCATGTCTTAAGTTTAAATCTTTTATCCAATGAGAATCAATTTTTGTTAATGGTGAAAGATGTGGGTCCAGTTTCAGTCTTCTACAAGTTGCCAGCCAATTCACCCAGCACTCTTTGTTAAATAGGGAATATTTCCCCAAATTTATGTTTTTGATAGGCTTATCAAAGATCAAATGATGATAAGTAGCTGGGTTCATCTCTTGGTTCTCTATTCTGTTCCATACATCTACCTCTCCCTATTTTTGTGCCAGTATCATGCTGTTTTGATCATTATAGATTTATAGTATAGCCTGAAGTCTGGTAATGTGATACCTCCTGATTTGTATTTATTTCTCAGTAATGTCTTGGCTATTCAAGTTTTTTTCTGATTCCATATAAAATGGAGTATTATTTTTTCCAGATCTTTAAGATATGACTATGGTACTTTATTAGGGATTACATTAAATTTGTATATTCCTTTGGGTAGTAAGGACATTTTTTTTTTATTGAATGGTAACTATGTACATTAATGCACTTCTGGGGTACAGTGTGGGGTTTTCACACACAATCCAAAACACTTCCATCAAACTGGTTAACATAGCCTTCATGTCATTTTCTTAGTTATTGTTTTAAAAC
>CAUYQV010072093.1:0-30957 GCA_963574575.1 Galagoides demidoff | reverse complement strand
TTCTTGAAACATCTTTATTTCTGGATTATTCTTTAGCATACTAGCATCACACACCACAGAGAACTCTTCTTTTCTTTCTATTTTCTATTTTTTGAAGCTTAAAATAAAATGTTTATTATTATGAAATGTATTCAACGTTAGCAATGGTTCTGAAGTATAATCCATGCCTCTCTGGTTTCTATGTTTTAATCTTTATCTGTGCATTTAGGCCAGAGGCACCTGTTTTAAGAATATAATGTCATAATGGGTTTTTTTTGTCTGTGTGAACAGCTGTTTTTTCTTTTTTCTTTTCTTTTTTTATTAAATCATAGCCGTGAACATTAATACAATCATGGGGTACAGTGTGCTGTTTCTACATACAATTTGAAATACTTTCATCCAAGTGGTTAACATAGCCTTCAAGTCATTTTCTTAGTTATTGTGTTAAGACATTTATATTCTATATTTAGAAAGATTCACATGTACCCTTCCTCTACTGAGTACATATCCAGAAGACCAAAAATGACACTACAATAAAGATATTCTTTGTATTTTCTAAATTGAAAATTAAAAACAAACACACACACAAACAAACAAAAAACCTATTGCTCCAGTAAGATTCAGATAATTATTCCTGACCACTGTAGTCCAGGTTTTACTAACAGGGTGGCCTGTAAATTAATGAGATAGGAAAAGAATATGAAAATTCTCAGAAGAGAGAAGTGAATGCTGGTAAAGGCAGCTTTAGATGTCTCATCAAGGGGCTTTTCATTTTCTGTTAGAATAATTAAATTGGATGAATAACAGTATTATTCTTTGTATAAAACTATCTTGAAATAGTTGTATTCACAAGTCTCTCTCAGTCTCCTTCTGACTCGATAATTTATTCTCACAAGTTGATGGAATACCCAGTAAAACCATATTTTCCAAAATATTTCTAATTATAATTTTATTTTTTCTCTTATTCATTACAATCATTGGGTCAATGTTGCCCTTAAAACCAGGATTTTGTGGTCATTAGCATTTCCTCACAAAGATGTTTACTTTTTCAGTCACCATAGAAAGCTCTATGGTCTTGGGGCGGTGCCTGTGGCTCAAAAGGGTAGGGCACTAGTCCCACATGCTGGAGGTGGCAGGTTCAAACCCAGCTCTGGCCAAAACCAGCAAAAACAAACAAACAAAAAAAGAAAGCTCTATGGTCTCAATGAAGTCCAATGAAGTTATAATGGCATGGGAAACACTTTCTAATCATCTCTTAGGCGTTACTTTTAACTTCCTAAGATTCAAAACAAAGCAACACTTTTTGAAACAACAAAAACAAAATGTGAAACATAAGCTCAATTAAAATCCAAACACAAATTCACATAGTAAAATTTATTTTATTTTAATTCACTTCAAAATGCTTATCCAACAAAAGATTTTTATGGTAATAAAAATCTGTAATGCAATATCAAATGAGAGGACAACCGAGGAGAAAATGTACAAATTCACCCAATAAGTTTTCAAAATTAATCCTACCGTAAGAAATACTATTTTATGTGACTGATTACATGAAATTAAGTTTCAAATAAAAACTAAGCTTAAAACAAATCAAAATCACATTTTAATCTAGATAAATAAAGCCCAGTACCTTAGCAGTCATGGTCATCCTTTGGTGTTTATGATGTCTAATAATGAACTGGAAACCATGGCTGACTTTCCCTTCTGACCTTCCTTATAGCTTCCAATTCTTCCATCATTCTTGATCCATGATCCTTCAGAATCTTTTTTTTTTTTTTTTGAGATGGAGCCTCAAGCTATCCCCCTGGGTAGAGTGCCATGGCATCACAGCTCATAGCAATCTCCAACTCCTGGGCTCAAGTGAGTCTCCTGCCTCTGCCTCTCAAGTAGCTGGGACCACAGGCGCCCGCCACAATGCCCGGCCATTTTTTGGTTGCAGCCATCATTGTTGTTTGGCTGGCCCGGGCTGGGGATTCGAACCCGCCACCTTAGGTGTACGTGGCTGGTGCCTTAGCCGATTGAGCCACAGGCGCTGAGCTGATCCTTCAGAATCTTAAAAGCCACTTAAATGCCAAGAAAAACTCTCCTACTACAAAAAACAACAACAAACTAAACATTGTTTGAATATATGTGGATGTCCTCCTGAAATATATAGTGTAGAATATAATACAATCTAAATATTTGTCAAAAAAGTAATACCAATGAGTTTAAAATTCCAATCTTTTTCTCTACGGAGGAAGACATTCACATTCATGTTTGGATTATTTTAAAATTTTTCATGATTTCTTTTTTGTAATTAATTGACCAGTTTGAAATGAGATGTAGTATATGAACGGCCAACCCCTCCCCCACTCTATAATCTACATGTGTGCAGCTACCCAGAGCAGTTTTAAACTTCACTACACCTTGAAACTGCTGTACTGCCTACAAACACCAGCTGGTAGAAAATGTCCTCAGCTGTCCATGTTGACAAGTGACTATAGAAATTAGGGACAATGGGCTGGCTTGCAGGTAGGTTGAAGCACTAAGAGGGGAGTAACAACTGGGTCACTATAATATAATGTCGAAGGAATAAAGGTGGTGCTATTTCCTTCACAGAAATGATTACAATGTGTAATTATTGTCTTCATTATTTGTAATAATTACTGAGAAGAATCAAGACTGCAATTCTTATTTCAGAGACCTTCGGAAAGGAACACATGTATCTCAGTTTATGCCGCCTGTTCCATTTCTGCAGTTTCCTTCCTGAAAGGTCTCTTAAGCACCATTGTCAGCACATCAAAACAAGGGCAGGTGCTACTGTCTGTGTAACTTAGCATCGTTGACCAGAATTGTCTCGCTTGAGGAAGTATTGGCCATGTTTCTCCCCTGCAAAGGTATCCTTTTCACCCCTCCTTTGTCACATTGTAGTTTTTAGAAAATCACTATGCACAAGACATCCTCAAGGAGATGAGAGTTACGTTTTACCTCCTTCAAGCCAAAGTATCTCTATAAATTATTTGCATTCTGCCTGGGAGATTAATTTCTTATTTATTCGTTTATTTATTCAATTATTTATCGGTATCAGTATATAGTCATGGATATTTTATACCTGGAGTTTAAGTGCCAATTATTAAATAATAACAAACAAACAAAAAAAACCCCATAACTTTTCTTCTTATCACTGGAACTTTGAGGCTCCTGGTTTTGCCTTAATACATTCCCAGCCTCCCCAATGAACATACATTGTTAAAGCAGCCGAGCTTAGTTTTCATTTCCTCAGGGGGGAAGAATGTGAAAAAAATGAACTGGGATTTGAAACTGCTGGAGTAAAAATTACTTGTGCATACTTGCAATGAGATATGCAGAGCCAAACAAGTTTGAAGCTCTCTGACTACTGAAAAAAGGCCAGGGTTCATATGACAACGGATAAATCCACAGAAAGCTAAAGATTCCATGCATCACTGAAGCAATATACACCTTTTCCTCAAACAATGGTAGACCAGCAACGAGATGAGCGATACCATTTGTGGTTTTCAAATGCTCTGGTGTATATATTTGCATGTCTAGGACACTAAATAAGAATACGGTAATTAAAAATTGTTGATTACACCCAGGAGACAGAACCTTTAGAGACTTAACTGAGACCTGTATTCGTGTGAGGTCATGGAATGTAAATATTTTCCAAACTTATTTCACTTTTCTTGCATAAAAGAGTTACATGTGTCTCCCATTATCATTTTAAACAATAGCACTCCACAAATGTATTCTCATTCTCAAAAGCCCCTATGTCAGGCCTTTCTTGGTGTTTGCTTTCATAAACAAGGTTAATTAACATCCTTGCACCTGAACTTTTCCCAAATCTTATACACTTGTTTTACAAGTTTTTTTAAAATGTATTTTCTTTTGAAATATTATATTTGTTTTTAATTATTATGAGAACATAATGTTTATATGTATTTTTAGAGTACATGCAGTATTTTGATGCAGGCATAAATGCAAATTAATCAAACCAAGATAATTGGAGTATCTGTCACCTTAGGCATTTGTTTGTTTTAGAAATATTTCAGTTCCATTCTTTTAGTTATTTTTAAAGTATGACCCAACTTCTTGCTGATTACAGTCCCTTTGTTTTGCTATCAAATATTGTCTATTCAGTCTAATTATATTTTTGCACACATTAGCCATCCCCAATTCCTCTCCCCCTCTCTATTATCATTCCCAGCCTCTGAAAATCATCATTCCACTTTCTGTCTCCATAACATCAGTTGTTTTTAAGATTTAGCTCCCACATAGGAGTGAGAACATGGGAAACTTCTTTCTGTCCTTGTCCTTGTCGAAACATAATGTTCTCCAGTTCTATCCGTGTTGCTACAAATAGCAGAACTTCATATTGTTGGATGGCTACATAATATACTACTGTGTATGTGTAGTATTACAATTTATTTATCAATTTATCCATTGATAGATACTTAGGTTGATTCCAAATCTTGACTATTGTGAATAATGTTGCAATAAACAGGAGAGTGCTGGAATCTTTGCAAAGTATGGCAATTATTTGGGGGTCTATACCTACCTGTGGGTATAGTAGTTCTCTTTTAGTTTTTTGAGGAACTTCCATACTGGTCTCCAAACTGGTTGCATTGATTTACATCTCCACCCATAGCATATAGCAGCTTCCCTTTCTCCACATCCCCACCAGCATTCATCATTGCCTTTTTGCTGTTTTTTTTTTTTTTTTCTGGCTGGGTTTGAACCCACCACCTCCAGCATATGGGGCTGGTACCCTACTCCTTTGAACCACAGGTGCCACCCTATTTCCTATCTTCTCAATAAATGCCATTTTACCTGAACAGAGATGATTTCTCATTGTAGTTTTGATTTCCATTTCTCCGATCACTAAAGATGCTGACCATTTTTTTCATATTGTAGATTTGATTTACATTTCTCTCATCACCAAACATATTGACCATTTTTTCATATATCTGTTGGCCATTTGTGTGTCTTCTTTTGAAAAATGTCGGTTCAGATCCTTAGACCATTTTTAGTTGGATTATTTGATTTTTTTTAATTGAGGTGTTGGGGTTCTTTATATGTGCATATTCTTGTTATTAATCGTGTTATATGGGTATCTTGCAAACATTTTCTCCTATTCTATGGGTTATCTCTTCACTTTGTTGCCTTTTTCTTTTTTGCATAGAAGCTTTTTAGGTTGATGAAATCCCATTTGTCTGGTGTTGCTTTGGTTGCCTGTGTTTTGGAGGTATTACTCAAGAGATACTTGCTCAGACCAATGTCATGAAGCATTTCCTCAATGTTTACTTTTAGTAGTTCCATAGTTTCAAGTCTTAAATCTTTCGTCCATTTGGATTTGATTTTCTTAGGGGCAAAAGATACAGGTATAGTTTCATTCTTTTACTTATGTCTATCCGGTGCTTCCAGAACCATTAATTGATGAGAATGTTCTTTCCCCACCTTACATTGTTGGCACTTTTTTTAAAGATATAATTGAAGTTGATAGTCCCTGGTGGTTCCTATTTGACCATCTTGCTATATAGTTCACTATAAATGTGAGGATTTGGGGGGTTCTTTATTCTGTGCCATCATTATATGTGCCTGTTTTATGCTATTTTGGTTAATAAAGCTCTAATTCTATCTTCTGCTTTAAGATTGAGCTGGTCATTTCTGTTGTGACAGATTCTAAAGAACTTCTGTTTGCCAAGTGAATTATTCAGCCTTAGAATTTCTCGATGTTTTTGCTTTATTTCAATCTCTTTGGTAAATTTCTCAGATAGGCTTCTGGATTTCTTCTTTGTGTTGTCTTGAAGTTCACTGAGCTCCTTCAGTACAGGCATTTTGAATTATTTTTCCAAAAGGTTACATATCTCCTCATTCTGGGGTTGACACTAAAAATGTAGTTAGGTCATTCAGTGAGGTCACGTTTTCCAGGATGTGGCTGATGCACACGTGCATTCATTGAGGTCTGAATCCTGAAGAGTTAGAGATTTATTTTAATCTTCACAATCTGGGCTTGTTTGACCTCATCATTCTTGAGAAGACTTTCCAGATATTCAAAAGGAATGGGGTACTGGGATGTAAGTCTTTGGTCACTGCAACTGCATCAGCAATTGAGGAACACTGTGACTCTTGCAGACTCCAGGTGGACTGTCTTGGTGGATTTGGGTAAGATGTGGGAGATTTCCCTGTATTACCAGGCAGAGTCTCTCACTCTCTATGCTGTGATGCTGGAGGTGTGGGAGGAGTAATTTACAGACTCCTTCATGGCCAGTGCAGCTAGAACTGTGTTAAGTCACACCTAAGGCCAGTGCAGTTTTACCTAAGAGCTGTGGTGACTATTTCCTGGCCCCCTCTGATGTTTATTGAAACCCCAAGAGCTCTTTACTCAGCAGGTGGTATGTAAATCCTGTCAGGACTGGGTCATTCCTTTCAGGGTAGCATGGAATGTTTCCTCCTGATCCAGGGTAGGTCTAGTAATGCTACCCAGAAACTATAGCCTAGATTCAGAAGCTTTAAGAGTCTGTTTGGTATTTTATTTTACTAGGGCTGAGTTAGTACCCAAGTTTCAAAATAAAGTTTGTTGAACTCTTCTCATTCATTTTCCCAAGCAGAAGAAGATTGCCCATGAGCTACACTACCCAGAATTGAGTAGCGGTGACATGGGCACTGGCTTGGCCTCTACTGCTGGTGTCTCACTGAAGCATGTGCATTCCAAGACAATTGGCTCTAAGCCAGTACAGCTGCAGGGTTTGCCCAAGAACTGTGACCTTTGTGGCCTGACTGCTCTATGAATTTATTACAGGACCCAATCCACTTTCTGTCAGCTGGTGGTGGAGATAGTCATTACTTGAATTTCAGGGCAAAAGAATTCCTTCTCAGCTAGTCTGGTCTAAATGCTCCTTTAAGGGATGTGGGCAAAGTTTTTCCCTGTGAGGGGGTGGGCCTGAGTTCCAGTGCAAAATCCAACAATCACTTCACTCCCACCCTACCCACCACCACAAAGGCACACAGATTATATTTCCATTCAGTGCCCTTTTAAACAGGGCTGGAACAAGAGTGGTGCAGGCAATGCAAACATATCTTTCCTGCCCTTCACAGCTGCATGCCTCTTTTCTTGATATAATGCTAAAACCAAGTATTGTGATTGCTCGCCTGATTTTTGGTTTTCCTGAAGGGGCTTCCTTGCATGGATCGTGGCTGAATTTGCTGTTCATGCGGAGGGATAATCCCTGGTGGTTTCTACTTGACCACCTTACTCCAGAATTGTATTTTCTTTATCAAAGGATTATTATATGTGTTCTTATGACAATTATTTCTAATTTTTTCACCAGAAGTTTATACTCCATCTTGTTTGATAGCATCCCCCACATAGAAGTACTTAGGTAACTAAACTCTCAGACTTCAAATTATTTTGTGAGTTTCATTCCAGCTTCGAATGATCTACTTTACCTATTTTCTGACCCTGACCGGTCTCTTGTCAAGGTTAATGTACAGTTGACTAAGCCTGGTACTGACACTTGACACAAGCTCAGCAGATAATATTTTCTTCTGAGAAATCTAGAGTTAAGATATAAGATTAAATATCTGTTTGTTGGGGTCTCACATAGAGGCACTGAGAAGATTGTGTTTGCTGTTGCTGTTGGGGAGAGTGGTCTGTAAATGTCTGTCCAATCTAGTTGGCTTATTGTATTATTTAAGTCCTTTATTTTCTCGTTTATTTATTGTTAACTTTCTTTTTCGGCTCCTTCCATCCTACTGCTGGGCACTGGAAGTTAGTCTCTGTGCACTTAAAATAAATTCCTTTTTTGCTTCTTCCATTTCATCAAAATAATTTGCTTATTGGCATCAGAGAATCCCATTTAATATAGATAACAAGTTCCTACTATACTTATGCTAACTTTGTTGATTTAAGACTCTTATAAATAACCTGAGACATTGCAGCTTATGTTTAAAATCCTGCCTTCTGGTTGTTATTCTGTATTCTTCCCTAGTATTTTAAAACCTGATTTGTGATCTGAGATAAAGAGCTTTTTCTAATTTTTGTTACTGGCAGCCTCAAGCTGACATTGCCTTGTCTGCTGCAGCTATCAGTGATTCTCTCTCCTATAACTATTTAGAGCCTCAAATACCGCAGGCCTGGGAAAGAGAGCTCATTTCCAACTCAGTGGTAAAAAGGAAGCTTTATATAAATGCAGTGAAGTTTTCATAATTCTAAAGTGCTATGAGAACTAAGATAATGTTTAGGAAAAAAAAAATTGTGAAAGAAAGAAAAATGAGAGAATTCTTGAAAGAAAGAAGGAGAGGAACATTAGCCTTCCATTAAGGGATTACACATTTTGTTTTTCACAGTTTTTTTTTTAACTTTAATTTTTTGAATTTAGTCTTACTGAGTAAAACGCTAAGGAGAAAAAACAGTTACTTTGATGGTGAGTGTATACATATATATACACACACACACACATATTTATACATACATATATATGACATTAGAGAGTGAAAATAATATTTATTTAATAATTTGAAATTCTCTCTATGGTCTGGTGACTTTCTCAAAGAATAAAATCATCTTTGACAACATTCATGTGTTAATAACATACAAATTTGGAAACTTACATGCCGTCAGAAAGGAATCGTGCTTATCTTTTAAAAGATGTTCACCTGTTTGTGCAATATTTCCCTTTGATTTCACAAGAAAAATTAAGTCACTTCATAAAATTTATGGTTCAATGTAGATAAATGATAACAATTATTCAAAAATATGGTATCAATTTTCCAGGATTCCCAATCAAATATGAAAGGTGGCAATAATGCTAATCTCTGTGGTCCAGTGAATATGGAAATAAAAATGAAATAACTCATGATTTTCTTGGAGTTTTCTAGCAAAATTCATCCCATGACATTTACCTTAAATCATTTTCTTTCTGCCTTCAAACACAAGTGCTGGTTGAGATATTTGCCCAAAGCATAACTGCTTACGAATATTTTGTACAAAACACCATGCTGGTTAGTCTGAGAAAAAAAAAGGTCCGACCTTAATTTACTTATCTAAATGAATTTTGATAAGCAATTATAATGCAGATAATAAACTGAGAATGTTGTAAGGAATTAGCAGATACATTGCTTCAAGAATTAGTAGGAAGAACCACACAGGCGAGGTGGACAAAAGCAAGTTTTGTGGTGTTCTTTGGAGTATAAATGAGATTTTGAGGCAGGACTATGAGGAGACAGGAATTCCTGGCAGGACCAATGTTTCAAATTAAAAAAAAAAATGCAAGCAGTGCAAAGACAACAAGTGTATCTTTATCCCTGGGGTATAAGTTGATTAGATAGATGCAAGAAGGGAAATGCAAAACAGATAAACAAGAGTCCTTTAATCGGAACGTTTTGTAACTAGAATATTAAAAGGATGTTGTACCCTAAGGATTGATGAAGTGTGGACTTATCAAGTCTAACCCATTGCTTGTTTTTGTAAATAAAATTTTTTGCAACACAGCTATTCACCTGCATATTTCTTGAGGTGGGTTTCAGATGACAAAGGCCGACTTGAGTAGTAGCAATAGAGACGATGTGTCCTGCAAAGCCTAAAGTATTTACTACCTATCCCTGACAAGGAAGACAAGGTTGCAGAACCCTGTCTTAGATTTCCTGTGCCAATGTTAATGATGGGCTTCAGACCAGGAGTCAAAACAGCTTAGAAGCAGAAAAGCCTGGCCTGCTAAATGGGGGCCTCTGGCCGGGCTACGGAAACATTCTACAGTTAGATAGAAGCTCAGCAATTCTCACCAACAAAGAGGAGAAAAATGTGGGTACGAGATAACCTAGGTTATTGATAACTAGTAGAAAAAGGGCAAAAGTACCTGGAGGCACAAAAAGAACAATGAAAGAGTAACAATTTCAAATTAGAGAAACAGCTTATCTATCTCTATCCTGCCTTTGTGTCCCCCTCTCTTTTCTTACACTTGAGAGGGACCCACTTCCAACTCTCCTTGGAAGTGCTCTAAGCTTTCTCTTTGTTGTTAAATAAAACTTGTCTTTGTTCTACTAAAGCCTGGGTGAAGTTACTTTTGCTTTCCGTTCAGGTTGTCTGTGCTGCTCCAGTTTCAATTTCAGTTTGTACCCACTTGCACTTTCTGTCTCTGCCTCAGTTAAACTGTCTAGCTCCCCCGGGGAACCACCTGGAATGCTCCAACTTGAATGCTAGTTATGAGGGGTGCTCAGGTTAAAACACAGGATTGAAAGGCTGAGTATGAACATTATTATTAAATCCACTCTAATGGCATCGTTTATCCCGTGGCAAGTTCCTTCCTTATTCAGTTCCAGAAACAAAGACTAGTTTAGAAGAAGAATCATTCAACTGTGTTCTAATATATATTCTCAAACATGGTTGAGCCCTAAAAAAATGTGTCTTCTAAAGAAAAGAATGTTGAGTTTTTAATTTCTTTTAATTTCTTTAGAAATGATAGAAAACTTTTTTAAAAAATAGATTTGTTTTATGATTTCAACATCAATTTGAAGATAATAAATGCATACATAAAATATAGCTTCCAACATTACTCTCTTCTTTTTTTGCAGTTTAGGTTATAACCTTGTTTGAACTCTAGATCCTCTAAGGTATAATTTGCACTGGTTGCTTTTACCTACTTTGAAAGTATATCCTTCCCCCAGTGCCATCAGAAAGCTTTGATCATCGGTTCTCACACTTCTGAGACTTTCCATTCTCACCATGTAGCAATGCATCTTATATGTGCATCACACAATTTGGGGGCAGTCCGCCATGATGCCCTGGGGTTATTCTCTTTGTGATGGAGAGTTATAGCACTTCAGAGTCCATTTCCAAGGTGAACTTGGCTCCCGTGGTTATCCATCTGCCTCCTTTAGAACTGCTTCTACGCCATATAGACCAGACGATTGCTTCAGAAGATTACTGTGGTTTCTACAAAGAGCTGATGGTATAGGTAAATATGTTTTAGGGGGAAAGTATAAATATCACATTTTTAGGAAGGGGCAGAAATATTCAAAACAAAACCAAATCACAACCTAGTACAAGTAGTTGGGATCGACTTTATGCTAGAGAGAAATCACTCTCTGAAAACCGATTTTACTTAATCAAATTATCCCATTGTGTTTTCATTATTTTGAGAATTGCACATGTGGCAGTCTGTAGGTTAGCAAAAGCTCTCGGCAAATTTGGCAGGTGGAAAATATGTGTATTTGTATATGCAAATATGACATTGATAGCACATATGCCAATGATTGCTATACCAATGATTATCTTCTATTACTCTATGTAATGAACCACTCTCTCTGTATATATATATCAGTGATTACGTACACTAATTACGTACACTAATGACTACACATAGTACATATAGCCATGGTTATAAGACAATGTACAGTCGGTAAGTAACATAGGAGCAGTACTAACAAAATATTGTGGAAAGCTCAAAGAGAGATAAGTTCCATGCATGCATGTTTAGTTTGGAGTCTATATTTAGTTGTAAGAATCAGAAATACCTTCATGGAGAAGTGTCATTTAGAATAAAACTCAGAAGAATGAAGATTACAGCCTATTGGGTAAAGGGCATATGCCAAGTGAAATGCCCACAGAGCAAGGGGAAATGTCTGGCTTCAAGAAAGCTCAGAACTAGTCTTATTTTTATCTTTTGCAAAATAGATGAAGGTAGTTTTATGAAACAAACATGGAGACAGTAGACTGGGTTTAAATTGCAGAGGCTGGATTTTGGATATGAACCACTGAAGCGTTTTGAGCAGGAAAGATACAAGTTTTGCTTTAGAAAGATTAATGAAAACAGAGGGTGAAGAGGAGCAAAAAAAGGGGATGGAGGATAGCAAAAGGAAATTGAATGGTTAGTTAACGGATATGTTGAATTAATTTATTCTAATGTCATCATGTGAAGTAGGTACTATTTTAACCACATTTTTACAGAAGAGGAGTCTAATGCATAAAAGTTATACTGGCTTGCCTAAAATAGAACTGGCTATAATAAGTATTTAAACTTGAGACCTATTAAGTAGGCATATTCAGGTAATATTTGTAGATTGAGTAAATAGAGGAACTAAGAATTGGAGTAACAGAAGTTATATATTTTCTTGTTGCTATGAAAATGCGATTATATTATATTAGCTCGTGCTTTATTAATAAAATATTTAATCAAACCCTTCTTTGAAAGGTAGGGATAAATTCTCTTTCACAGAGTGACAAACACATTTTAACTAAATGTGCTTAAAATTAAATATGTTTTAGTTTTAACTAGAGGAATAACAATATAGCCTACCTCTGCCCTAGCCCCTTTAACACTTCATATTGATTTTTCATATATATCAATGTCACCAATAATTTTCTTTTCATTGGGACAGAGTCTCACTTTGTCATCCTCAGTAGAGTACAGTGGCGTCATAGCTCACAGCAAACTCAAGCTCTTGGGCTTAAGCAATTCTCTTGCCTCAGCACCCCCGGTAGCTGGGACTATAGGAACCCGCCACAATGCCTGACAATTTTTGTTGTTGTTGTTGTTGTTTAGCAGGCTCTGGCTGGGTTTGAACCCACGAGCCCTGGGAGCATGTGGTGGGCACCCCCAATAATTTTTTTAAACTTCCCTATGTGCAAGGCATTTTCCTTGGCATGGAGGCGTATTTTTTTTTTTTTACTTAATTGTTGATAGTTTAATAGAATGGATAAAGGGAAAAAATGGTGTTTTGATAAAATCATTAATTGTATTGTATTTAGAATAAACAGTTTGTTTAACGGATAACAGAAACAGAAACATGAAAAGAGTGAGTTCGACCAGGTGTGGTGGCTCACGCCTGTTGTCCCAGTGCTGTGGTAGGCCTACACGGTTGGATAGCCTGACCTCAGCCCAGTTTGAGATTAGCGGAAGACCAGCATGAGCCAGAGTGAGCCAGAATGAGACCCTGTCTCTGCCAAAAAAAAAAAAAAATGCTGGACGTTGTGGCGAGTGCCTATAATCCCAGCAACTTGGTGGGGCAAAAGGGTAAGATAATGGCTAAAGGAAGAAAGAAAAAAAAACTAAAAAAACCCCCAAAACTTCAAACTAAGATAAAGTGAAAGCCAGCTGAAATTGAAAACAAAAATCAAAAATTTAAAAAAAAGTAAAGAAAAAAGAAAAGAGCTAATTCCTAAGTGCCATTCAATATACTAGTCCTCTTTAGTCTTCCAATGCATTCTGGTTTGCCTACTTTAAAAATTACCATAAGTCTAGGTTCAATCACCAGTTTAGAAAAGCTGTGCGATTTATTATTTTGATTTCATCTATGGATTTTTCTAGGAAGCCAAAATACTTTTGTGGGTATAATTTCTTTTCAAATAAAATGCTGCAAAGTTAGAACTAGTAGTAAAAAGAGAAAATCACTGGGTCAAGTGGGCTTTTCAAAGCTGCAGTTGTAGTGGATAGTATGAAATTTGCCTGGTGACACCTGGTGCCTTGATTTTGATCTCTATCTGTAATAATGGAGAAATAGAGAAGCACAAATCCAAGAATCAAGAATTCAACTTTCTGAATATCAGAATTAAGATTTGGGAGTGAATTTAAGTATCACATGGATCCTTTGGACTATTAATAGAGGAGAATCACTTGTGGAAGAAATGTTTTACTATATGAACCTAAATCATCATATCATTTTGCCTAACAGCCCATTTTTATTTATTTTATGGACATGAGACTATTTCCTAGTAATTTTAGAAATGTGTTACATATCTTCAGATTCAGACCCTCTAAACTGAGCTGGTTACCCAAAAATCTTTATCTCAGTTACATTGTGGGTAGAAAAATTTGCACTCAAAGTATGTGCTCTGTGAGAAGTCAAATCTGTTCTTTGATACAGGGCTTCCTTTGGAGAAAAAGAAATGCAGGCAATAAGCAAAGGACAAGCCAATGTTTGCCTCTAGTGAAATGCAGGTGTCACAGGTGGAATCAAGACTGCAGACTCTCAGGTTTTTCAAGCAAGGTCTAGGGCCGTCCTATGAAAAACTCCACTGTGGAATCAGGGTGGGATGCCAGTGTTCATAATGATAAAAACACTATCAGAAAGGTGCTGTTTCCAAGTTCAGAATAAAAAGCAATATTATAACAGATACTGAGTTTGGGAATTGGTTATTTTGTGTTGGGAGACAATACTTTCAAGGGATTGCTCAAGTTTCTACTCAGGATCTGAGCAATAGGTTGGTAACTTGCCATAAACTAGTGTCTCCATCTGAGGCCAAGGTCAGATTTGTTTTCCTGATGGGTTTGATAAATACAATCTCTCCCTTTGGATCAAAGCTTAGGCAGGTTAGCTGGAAGCTCTGTAAGATCCACACTTCTTAAACTCAGGGTTCCTGGATTGTGACACAAATGAACTGTGTACACACCGAATTCTCTACTCCTGTGGGACTTTGAGGGCAAAGGGGAACCAGTGGATACATGAAACTCATGTTTCTTTCTATCTGATCAGTTTAAAGTACCTTGCCTCTGACATAGAACCATTTGCCTTCTGCCAGCTTCATGCTGGGGTGCTGTGGCAGGCCAACTTTTTAGTTTGCAAGTAGGGTAAAATTTTAGTCTTTATTTTAGTTTCTTTTTAATTATAGAGGCAGTATTTTTTTTTTGCTCAGGACATTTTAAAGGGAAAAGAGACTTATAAGAAAAAATACCTAATGTTGACATCATAAGCAATGTTTTTTTACTTCAATTTTTAATATTTCTTTACATGTAAATATATAATTATGTTAATAACATAAATCACATTTTGCAAACTGTACTTGTCCATTAAATTGTATCCATGTTTCTGTGTCATTAATGTTTCAAATTTGATTTTGAAGATCTCCTTAATATTCTTTTATGATAATAAACCAGTATTTATATAACCGTCCTTCTGTTATCTAACATTAGGTAATATAGAGCTTTTAACTATTAAAAATAATTCTGACATGAGCATAATGGTATGTACTTCTCTTATGTACATTAAACAAGTTCACAAGGTAAAATTACTAGTTTTCAGCAATTTTGCTTAATATCTTTTCATGTGTGTTTTAGTTCTCTTATGATTGAGTCATTTTCCCAGAACCACCACTTGTACAAGAGGCTATTTCTCCTAAATAGCCCACGTATTTTTCTTCTTCTTGTTCAGTTGCTTCAGAACTGTTGACCGGTTTCACAGATTCCCCTCCTTAGCCTTTCACCCTGCAGTTAGGAAGTAACACATCCAGTTGCAAATAATTTTTCTTCCTTCTTCTGTCCCCTCTAGAAGATGTCATTTCATTCTTTTGAAGTAAAGGTAGGTGCCTATGGAATGGTACCTGTGCCGTTGACTCCAGGGTCCTGTCAGACTTTATTCTTTAATTCCCCGAATTCTTTTAAACATTTTAAGATAACCATCATTAGTCAGTTGACTGTAACAATGAGCCTCACCATGGGCTCAAAATGCAGAAATTGTTTATTATGAAGAGTGAATGTTGGAGAGAATGTGCTTTCTGGATAATTCCATACAATCTCCACCAAAAATCTATTTACTTGGGGAGTGCTCTGATTTTGTACCTTCTCTCATTTTTGCCACATCCTTTAATGTAACCTCCATTGCTCTTGTAGAAAATTATAGACTAATATAATGGCATCGGCTACTAACCCAGAGATAAGGTTTAAGCTCTAATATACAGGATATAATTTTATAGTTGGCTCATATTCAAAATATCAGTCACACTGCCTCTTTCCAAATTAGTACAGATGGCTTCAGGATCATGGGGCTGACACCATTTTTGTGTAATACTCTGCTGGTCCATCAGCAAATTACACATAAAACCTAAATTAAATCTCCCTTTCCAAGAAGTGGGGAACAGAAAGGCTAAGCGCCTATTCATCTTTGCATATTTGCATAACTAGATCTGAAAAGACTGTAAGTGAAGCTAATGATTAAATGACTTCAACAAGAAAAGAACAAAACCTCGTCTCTTCTTGTCCAAAATCCATGTACAAAATTCAACTATCTCAAATTTGCTTGCAGCTTGGTCAAGAGGGAAAAAACAAGCAAAAAAGACAAAAGAAAGAAAACTAAGCAAACAAAAATATTTGGGGTAAAACATGAGTCCCCAGCTCCAGTAAACTAATTCTCTCCCAAAAGAATCTGAACGTCTCACTTCTACTTCACATTATGGAATCTAAAGATTTCTAGTCACTAGAATATAAAAAATAAGAATATTTCTTGATTCTCTGTCAACACATACCAAAGACTCTGGCACTATAAGATGTTGAAAACATGTTTAAGGGATTAATGAGTGGATGATTGTTCTGAATCAAGGAATCCTGAGTGACTGATGACTATATATTCTTTTGATGGTACAGATTAAGCACTCTACCCAGGGGGATAGCTTGAGGCTCCGTCTCAAAAAAAAAAAGAATGAATGTGTCAAAAAAAGCATAGAATTGAGAAAGTTAAATAGTCAAGGGAGATTTTATTGAAGGATATCACAATACAGAAGAGGGACCAGAGTGCAGTTTAAGATCAATTATCCTAAAACAAAAGACAAGAGAGCCTTCTTTCCTCTCTCCTTTCCTGTTTGTCCCTTCTTCCTTGCCTCCCTCCCTTTCTCCCTCCACTTTTCCCTCTCTGTGTCCTTCTTTTTCTCCTTCCTTTCTCTCTTTCTCCCTCATTTTGAAGCACTGTGTTGAGCTATTGGAAAACTTACAGGGAGACTGAACAAGGAATATGTTGAGCCCTGTAGTTATTCCTGAGTTTGCGAATGGTTTTCTCTGTGATTAGGTTTTCGTGTATTCACTATTCAGAACTCATTGAAATTAGGCTACTAATTTAACAGAGACTGGGAGGTGGAGGCTCTATCTCATTCAAAGATTACATCAAAGAGATGGCTCCAAGGTTCTTGAGAAAGGCATCTCCACTCCATAAAACTGGTGAGGATATTTAAAAAGATTTCTATATATATATCAGAGGGACAGAGAAAGAATTTATAATTACAACTTCTAAAGTAAATGCTCTAAGAAAAAGGAAGTCAGGAGCCTGTAGTCACGAAGAAGACTAACATGTAATCAAGCTCTTGATGCCAATGTTACAACTGTCTTGATTACATGCAATCTTCTTTTTCTCTTTTTATTAAATCATGAATACATAGATCATATATACATTAATGCATTTAGGGGATACAATGTATTGGTTTCATATAGAATTAGGAATGCTTACATCACACTGGCTAATATATACCTCATCTTGTTTACTTAGTTGTTGTGTTAAGACATTTATACTCTGTACTAATAGATCCAACATGTACCCTTGCATTATGCACCATAGGTGTGATCCCACCATTCACCCTCCCTTGATATGACCTCCCCCCCTCCTCTCATCCTTCCTTCATTTTGGGCCATAGTTGTGACCTATTCTTCATATGAAAGTGTGAGTGATTGTAAATTGGTTTCATCATAGTACTGAGTGAATTGGATATTTTACTTGAGATACTTGAGATACTTTACTAAGTAGGCTATGTTCCAGCTCCATCCATGTAAATGTAAAAGAGGTAAAGTCTCCATCATTTTTAAGGCTGCATAATATTCCATGGTACACATATACCACAATTTATTGATCCATTCATGGGTCAATGGGCACTTGGGCTTCTTTCATGACTTGGCTATTATGAATTGAGCTGCTATGAAAAATTTGTGCAAATATCTTTGTTATAAAGTGATTTTTGGTCTTTTATATATATACCTAGTAGAGAATTGAGGGATCAAATGACAGGTCTACCTTTAGATCCCTGAGTATTCTCCATACTTCTTTCCAAAAGGGACATATTAGCTTGCACTCCCACCAGCAGTGCAGAAGTATTCCCTTTTCTCCACATTCACGCCCACATCTGTAGTAGGAGATCTTGTTATGTGAGCCACTCTTACTGGAAGAAAACCACTCAAAGTGGTTTTGATTTGCGCTTCTCTGATGATTAAAGATGATGAGCATTTTTTCATGTGTCTATAGGCCATGAACCTATCTTCTTTAGAGAAGCTTTGTTCAAGTCCTTTGCCCACAGCGAAATGGGATTACTTGTTCTTTTCTTAGTAATAAGTTTGAGTTCTCTATGGATTCTGGTTATCAAACCTTTGTCAGAAGCATAACCTGCAAATATCCTGTCCCATTCTCAGGGCTGTCTACTTGCTTTACTTACTGTGTTCCTGGCTGCACAGAAGCTTTTTTTAGTTTGATCAGACCCCAGTAGTGTATTTTTTACATGTAATCTTCTTAATGGAAAATGTCTTCTCCACAGGTACACAGAGATGGTCACTATTTTTATTAAATGTGTATTCTTGGGAAGGTCAAATAGGGGAATGTCATTACATGCATACAGCATGAATTAAAACATAACTATTAAATTAAAAAATCACTTGTATGTCATTTAATAGACTAGGAAGCTTAGTGCATATAGTACTGCTCTGTCTTTAATCAAATGGTATTAAAATCTAATCCCTTAATCTTTGATTTATTTTGCTGTGCCCCATCACTCCTGTGGGCTGATAGCCACGCTGGACTGTAGCTCCTGCTGATCTTCCATGCTACAATGTCTTTCCTTAGATTTGAAGCCTCAGGGACCAGAGGTAAGCGAGAAACAGGCAGTCATTTATACTGAAACTCTTCATCTTTGTCACTATTACATTTCACGCGTTGTCCTTTCATGTCCCAAGTTTTCTTGTAGTGCTGCTTGCCTGACTCTTCTTTTCTCTCTTTAACAGGAGGCGACTTGTTTCTGTGTCTTTTCCTTGGTCGGAAGCGTACATGATTGATTGCATGGTAGATGAAGGAGGGACCAAAACTTCTGCTAGTCCTAGAGTGGTGGCACATTGCGAAGAATAGAAGAAACAAATTGTAAAGCCAAAAACCCTTTCTAGGATTGTAGCAATTCTTTTTTTTTTTTTTTTTTTTTTTTGAGACAGAGCCTCAAGCTATCCCCCTGGATAGAATGCCATGGCATCACAGCTCACAGTAACCTCCAACTCCTGGGCTCAAGCGAGTCTCCTGCCTCCGCCTCCCAAGTAGCTGGGACGACAGGCGCCCGCCACAACGCCTGGCCGTTTTTTGGTTGCAGCCATCATTGTTGTTTTCGTGGGCCCGGGCTGGGGATTCGAACCCGCCACCTTAGGTGTATGTGGCTGGCGCCTTAGCCACTTGGGCCACAGGCACCGAGCCGTAATTCATTTTTAGGATGAAATTTCCACTTCCGTTGATTGGAATTTTCTTTGCATATGTGAAATGAACATAATCAGAATAGGACTTGTTTTTAAAATAATGGTATCAATTTCCGATCCTCATTTTGAAATAAAGTGAAGCTACTTCTCAGATTAGTGGGGCAACAGATTGTGAATGTGTGAAATTTGTGTTTCTTAAGAAAGCTCGAAAGCCTGTTTCACCATTTGTGGGAGGGGAATAATGATACTGTGATGATTGGATGTCAGTGGAGAAAGGAGTAGAAAAAAGAGCAAGCTCATATTAAAAATAAACATGCAATGAAATCTTAAAAGGTAACATACTTAAATTTTTATTTAAGTATCGACTATTCACAGTCATATCTTTAAAATACTAAAATTAGGAATATGATAAAGATAGCTTAAAGAATCTAACTTATTTTCAAATACACTTCAATCATTAGTCAAGTGGTCCTGTGTTTATTATGTGATTATGGACACTTTATCCAAGAAAAAACAGCTTGCCTCCCTCAGATAAAAATATGTGCTCTTTTCATTGCATGAAGGCAATTGCTTTCTAGATTTGTTATAAATAATCCTGTGTGACCTGTCTCCTGTCATTTTAGGAACATAAATAATTTTTCCTTTAGAAAAACCACAGACATAGAACCCTGACTGAATTGACTGGCAGAAATAAAGTTAAACCCAATTATTGTATAGAAAGCTTTTATGCACTGTTCTGTGTGGCTAATGGAACCTAATTGGAGATATGCATTATCAACTTTATCATAAAATGGAAATTTTGATAGAGTCTAAGTACCAAAATGTGGCCATAAATTCTTGACACATATCCTTGCTCTGGGTCAGAGAAAGTGCATACCTCCTACTATAGCCAAAGAGCACCTACCTGGTAGGAATTCAAATAAGAACTAGGCTATTGCATCCCAGCAAAAATTAAATGGTTAACGGATGCAAAATAGACTTAGGTAGAATGAACAATACTTGATAGCACAACAAAGTGAGTATAATGAACAATAAAAGGATGCAATTGGATTATTCTTAACACAAAGATGATAAATGCCTGAGGTTATGGATACCTCAGTTACCTTAGTTTGATTAATACACATGATATACCCACGTCAAAACATAACAACGGTCAAGAGGGTTCCATAACATGTATACAACTTTTTAAAAAGGCAAAATTTAATTAAATTTGTAAACGCAAGTCATGTTTGACTTCTGTGATTATAAGAGATGCTCCAATGTGACTCGTATTAATATTTTGTTATTAGTAACATTGTGTATTACAATTCCAATGCAGTTTTTTTCCTTATCCTTCTGTACCTTGTCACCTGAGATTATGAGAAGCTTTTGCCCATTTTCATGATGATTAGTGGTACATAAAAATTATTCTACTCCCTCAAGACATTGTGACGGTCCTGGGGAAACACAGTGGGACCACAACAGTAGTCAGCAGCTATTCTTTCTATGGGGCTTTGTATCCTTCCTGGGTTTTACTTGGGAGAAGGAGCAAAGATCCCCTTTGTCCTTGGATTTTAAAAGTATGTGTGGTCGCCATTCACCTAAGAAGGGATGTAATTTAGGGAACAGATGCCCTTTTCAAGAGCCCCTTGGCATTTACTCAATCCATATTTCCCTTTACTAATCTCCAGCACAGTCTAGGATTTATCTACTATATAATCTGCTTGTTCATATTTCTGGGCAACATTTTATACACTTTGAGTTTTTCTCTGAGTTTTTATCTACTCAGAGCCTCGCACTCAAAGCCTTTTGTTGCATTTCTGTTCCTTCACTCACTGAACAGGACTTAAAAGTTTTTCCAATGGGAGAAAGAGCAACAGTCTGAGCAAAAATGAAAAGGTTTTCACGTGTGTGTTTCTGGATCCGTACAGGTCTGCATCCATGAGTATGTATTTATGTGTATGTTTCTGTATATGTCCATGTGGAGGTCTGCATGTATGACTATGTATTTATGTGTATGTTCTTTTTTGTGACTACATGTGAAAAATGGTGATGATTGAGAAACAGGGATAGCATTTATCCTCTTTGACAACTATTCCACCTCATTGAATTAATCCACGCACCACCTCAACGTGAACTACTCTTTCCTTCCTCCTGCCTTGTCCTGCCTTTCTCTAAGACCTAGCACAAAAATGGAAAAAGAACAAGAAGCAAAAACCATGACTAAGTTTGCATTTATGACCGACTGTATCCTATATAGTACAATGTTAATTCAGCCCTTATTCTAACCACTTACTCATAAATTGTCCTTGTGGGAGAAAAATTACCAAAGTCCAGAAATCCTTGGTTAACTAATTGCCACCATTATCCAAAGATTTGATGATTGTGAGTGATTTTGAAAACAATTACTTAATTTCTCATGAAAATCAGTATAGCGGGGAATTGCTTGCTACAATGAGCAATTACTGTAACCTGATACAATATATCTCACTCCAATAAAATACTTTGTTTACACATAACATTTATTTTGCCAGTCATGTATATGTTTAGAAAGGGACCATCTTGGAGATATTTTATAGCTTACAAATTTTAATTTTGCCAAACATTTCCTGAACCTTGTAAGACGTGGCCTTTTGGTGTTTGCTCAAGTAATTTCTTGATTATCCTAAGTGGTTCTCCCCTGATGCGAAGCAGAGACGTAGACAAATATATCAGAACAGGAAAACAGGTGAGAGTAAAAATTGCTGTAAAAAATAAGGAATAAGAACCCCGGAATACAAGTTGTCTATGGTATTATACTTTCCTGAAGGAACTTTTAAGTTATTTATCCCAATTAAATAAAGGGAGGTATAGCAACTATCGCCCCTTGGCTACTCCATCCATTTCATCAGGTTCCATTATTCAGATGCTTTACTACCCACACTTACTTATGAAGAGTTACCTCAAAGCTTATATCTTTTTTATAAAAAGCACAAATTATAAAACCTTGGGCCTCAGAAGAGGTGTTAATATGGTTAAGAGTTTGATATGGTAAGATTTTTACTTGTCATTTTCTCTGTTTATCTCTAGCCAAAAAGGAAGCTAACCCCCCAACACATACACACTGGACATACATTGGTAATAGTTTCAGACACAAATATTTTTAAATTACCAAATAGACATTTCCAATTTTCCAATGAAGAGGTAATTTCTTCTTAAAATATTCAACATGCTTCTTTCTTTTTCCGTACACTGCTACATGCAAACTATGAAGGTCATGTCCTGACTTGGCTTGGCAACCCCAGCTTATATTATTGTTTTTATTGATTTATTTTTAATTGTTTTTTTTTTTTTGAGACAGAATCTTGCTTTGTCACCGCTAGTACAGTGCCATGTCATAGCTCATAGCAACCTCAAACTCTTGGGCTCAAGCAATTCTCTTACCTCAGTCTCCCCAGTAGCTATGACTACAGGTGCCCACCACAACATTCTGCTATTTTTAGAGATGGTGTCTTGCTCTAGCTCAGGCTGGTCTTGAACTTGTAAGTTCAGGCGATCTGCCCACCTCAACCTCTCAGAGTGCTGGGATTGCAGACATGAGCCACCACACAAGCTTATATTATCATTTTTATACTATGAAATGTATTTGCTTATGTTACATACATTTTTATAAAAAAGATTAAGAAAACAAGAATCCAATCCAAAATCTTTTGCATCCTGAAACATATACTCAGCATATTTTCCAAAACCTTAAGGGTTTCGCCATTAGATTTTGGAAGATGGCTTGTGAGATAGGTAAGCAATTATAAGGGTACCTTGTATGCTTTTGCTTCCACCTACATAAACCTCTGAAGATCATTTTTTAAGATGTTAAGTATTGTGAAGTGTGGTGAAAGGCACATGGGGAATGCCATCTTTTTTCCTACACAGGTCTCCTTTTATAAAGTTGCACAGACTTTCAAAAGTCAAAGATAAAGCTAAATTAGTTAACATTAGGGAATGTGACATTCATTAAGTCTTGAATTTTCATTCATATTACCATTTCACAAGGGGGGTTGATAGCTCTGTAACAATTATGTTGGCAAAATGTATATGTTTATGAGGGAGTAACTTATTAGTAAACACTAAACATTTGTTTTATGAGGTAAACATTGCTATCAAGCTAACATTTAAAAGAAATAGGCTATAAGCTTTTTTTAAGCAATGATGTAAACAATGCTTAATTTCTTACAACCCAATGGTCTGATTTATTCATGTTGTCCTCATTAGCTTTTTTTTTTTTTAAATAGTTTTTGGTACTACTTTTTTAAAAAATTTTTTCAGTTTTGGCTGGGGCCGGCCTTGAACCCACCCCCACCCCCCATATATGGGGCTGGCACCTTACTCCTTGAGGCATAGACACCATCCCTGGTACAACTTTCCAATGGAAGTTAGAGAACTCTAACAAAGAGAGTGTACCAAAAATAAAGGCTTCCACCAGCTTTTCCTCAGTCACAATACAAGGAAAATGTTTAGGTATCTGATGTTAAAAATTGGTGATTTTCTGGCTAGACGATAAAACCAATTTTTAAGCTGATATTTACAACAAAGTTCTGACTCCAATTAGTGACCATATATTTTATTGTTCATATTTCTTGGTTCTGTCCTCACCCTCATACACCCTGGTCCTAGCTAGATTTCAGAATAATTCTGGGGAAAGGCAGTTAACTGGATTGTATCAGATGCATAGTAATTCACATATTTTAAAAAAGATTATATGTGCTTTTCACATTTCTGTCTTGTTGAAGGGAATGAGCAGAAAATAGAAAAAAATATTCAAGAATTTGCTCTATCTATCTTTCTGGATTTTTAAAAATGATCAGCTTCAGCTTTTACTTGTTCTCAAAGCCTGTAATTCTCCTCTAGAACACTTCTTTCATTAAGTTGTATTTATTTGATTTTTCATTAGTGATAGTAAGAGGTAGGAATAAAAAAAATTCTATGAAATTTTTTTCAAGAAAAAATGTCTGAAAAGAGTTCTCTCATATAAAATAATTATATATTATCAAAGTCTGATTTACATCTGACAGATGATAGAGAAATTGAAAATGGAGCATTAAAATGGTTGGTTATCACTGGCCCTTGACACACTCTATCATTTTTCAAATATGTTTTGGATAAGGAATTATAAATATATAATTTTCACTTTTCAAATAAAATCTAACTCTAGTAAGAATTTCATCTTGAATGTGAAATGCTCTGTATGTGTTATTGACTTTATGATAATTATGCATATATAAAAAAATTTTCTTTCTAGTAATCTGTTTTTATTCTCACTTCCTAAGTACTCTAGATGTGTCTGTGGGATATGTCTAAACCACACATCTTGCTTGAGGCTCTTCCTTATTTTCAAAATGTGACCACCCACCCTCCCACTCCTCAAATGAATCATGATGGGTTTGAATCCTCTGGCACTGAATTATACAGTTAATTGACTTCCCTGTCACTCCCCTTCCTTCACTGAAGGTTTTAATACTTGCTTTAATGTTTTTACTTCAATCACTACTGTTGCCATTATTCTTATGTTCACTGTTCACATATTTTCCTACTTCCTTGCAACTTTCACCTCTATTTTTTTCTCTAATATTTTTACTTCTAGTAGTCTCATTTTATTTTTGCTCTAGTAACTACTCCTGCAATAGTACTGGCTAAAATTTGCCTTTGCCGACAACTATGTCATTTCCATGCTTTTGATTTTTTATGATCGGATTCTTTCCCTACTGCCTATTGATATGTCAATTTCTCAATATATTGATCCACTGAGACTTTTGACTCCACTGCCTATTTTCTCAGTGCGGTGTAAGGGTGAGAGGACAGGACACATTGCACTCAGAAGACGGGGCGTGGTTACCTAAGTTAGAGCACAGTGTTCATCACTCCACTCACTTCCTCGACTTGCTTCTCCATCTTGCACTGGGACAGTCTAACCAGAAGCCCGTTAAATCCATGTACATCTCCACATTTATCTCCAGGCAATTGACTATAGCTGGGGAACATATGAGAAACCCAATGATTATAATTTATTCAAGAGCACATAACCCAAGTGATATCTCAGTACTGAGACCCAATTGGAGTCTGCTAGTTTACTCATTTTTCCATTCTCCTAAAGAACTTTCCCCTGCCTTCCCTTTACTCAAAGATAGAAATAGTTTTACTCCATCCTAAATCAGTCTATATTTGGTGCTTAGCCTTTTGAAAAACTATTTGTACACTATCTCCTACTTCCCTTTGCCTAAGTCTTAGCATAATTTCCCTACATTAAGTTTTTTCTTATTTTATGGTGCTGTCATAGTGCACAGGTAAATGGTGGATAGAAATGGTTATTCCTGTCTTGCTCTTGGTTTTAACTGATTGTAATGTATTTCCTTTAATATTTTTGATACTTTTCATCTTTGTGTGCATACTATATATCCAGTTAAGAGCATCACTTGAAGGTCTAATAATCACAATCTGATTTAATTTTGTTTCTCTTTTCTGAATCTCAGCAGGTTCAGATCTAAGTCAACCATAATCATTGGTTCATAGCATACTTGATTCTTTAGTTAATGTCCAGCTGACTTTTGGCTAATCAGTTAGATGATTTTCTGTCTGGATTGAGACAGAAAATAAGAGCCATTATAAATACAACAGAAATAAGGGTTACATATGGGAACTAGAGGTTACACAAATGTGTTTGGATTTGAAAGAGGAAAGACTGGATTTTGTGGCCAAAAGGTCAGAGATACTTACTATGATATATATCTGAAGCATTAGAAGAGAGAAACAGTCATGAGAACAATCTTAGAATCTGCTACAAGCACAAGATGAAAGGATAGATCCGCAAAGCTAGCTGTGTAGAAGTTTTTGTGTCTTAGAAATGCTTATGTTGATCATCACCTTGACTACACAACATCAGACAAATAAAAACCACTTCAAAGAATTACAATCTCTACTTCATGTCTTTCCAAACTTCAGGCAAGTATGTCTCATGAGCAAACTCTAACCCAGATCTATACAGGGAAGTGAATTATGAAAAAGTATTAAGAGTGGTGATGCTAAGTTGAAGCAAATATCTCAAAGACCATTCTTTTGTCAATGCAGCAAAGTATTCCTTTGCAGGATAGTATTCCTTTGAACTATATTTAATTTCTGAAAAAATAATAATAAAATAATGCTTCAGGTCAACTAAATGCAACTACTTCACATAAAGCTCAAAAGCTGTCAGCCTTCTTCTTCAAAGAGTAAATACAAAGACCTCTATCCAGATGACATTTTTTTTTCGAAGTCACACTCTCTTTCTTTGATATTCTATAATATAAATATTGAATTAGATATTTAACCTATAAAAACACATTAAAATGGGGGGAATAAAAATGCTTAATATATGCATATGATATTAGAGCAAAGAAGAAAATAAAGCTATGTTTCAGCAAATAATAATGTGGTAGCACCCAGAAATTATAGCCTTCTTCTTCCAGGATCAGTTCTATATCTATAATCCAGTGAGGCCTCACCTAGAGCATCTCAAGCTTCTTGACTGATGTGACTATACTATTAGCTGTTCTTCTTGTGTAGAGTTCCTGCAGTTTCCAATTAACTATAATCACTAGACATGGAATATGATTCCTAGAAAATCTCAGTCATTTTCCAGGCTTATTTTTTCCCACTGTGTAGTAACAACCTTGTTTTCCCATCATAGAGAGGATCAATCATCCCAGTCAGTACTACAGTTCTCTTCTTTGCCCCCGCTCTCTTCCCAGTTACATGGACCACTGGTGCTTTCTTCCTTAGATAAGTAGAGATAATAAGAGAAGCATACAATGTGCTTGCTTTGTATCCTGTACATATTTGTCATAGCTATGGCATAAAAGACACTATATGTAAGTCACTAACTCAGAACATGTTGTTGCTCATTAGTACAATTTAATAGAATCTTCCCATTCAACTGGTGCCATAACAGTCTTCTGAATGGCCATCATTGTATCAGGACAGTCATCTTACGGTTATGAGTAAAATAGTGAGAGCTGTAAATTTTTGAGCATGTGTAAAATGCTTTGCTTTCTGATTTGTGTAAAATAAGTTTCCCAATAATAAGCATTACTGTGTAGAATACTATAGCAAGAAAAATATGGTATTCTCTTACTCTGCAGATGGTGGGTTGGACAGAAGCATTAATAATTACTTAAGGAAACTTTATATCCAGGATATGTGTCTACTTAAGAATGTACAAAGAGATCTACTTAAGTAAGAAGTCCGAAGGGTCTGTTGGGTAACCATGCTCTAGCAGAGTCTGAGTGTTATTTTCTGCTGTGGTTAAAGGTCTGCAGTCAGCTAAACTGTGGTAAATAAGACACCACGTAGCTTAGTTCATGACACCTTCCATGCTGACCAAAATGAGTTCACTGATATTAAAGAGGAGAGAGGTTAAAAAAAGTCTTAACTAATATCAACAGTATCAATCATTTTGATTATTGACAGTCTCTGTGATAATACTATTGGTAGCCATTTAAATAGATACACGTATTCTCACTTTATGCCCAGTTAGGGAGGCTTATTCAACATGTTTCTTCCACTGATCTCATTGATACTTTTCAATTTTGATCTTTACCAGTCTTTAAACTTAAGTCCAACCAACCACTAGACACCACCATGAAATCAATAGGTTAGTATCTCTTGTCATCCTCAATTCAGGCAAAAGGACAGGCTGATGCATAGCTCCGTGTTTGGTCAATGGAAGGTGCTCCCTTCACTATTGTCTGACAGGGAGTGAGACTGTTGCGTTGTAGCCATCCACTTTGAAAGGTTCAAAAGTTGTTTATTTATTAATTATTTTTAAATTGACAAAATTTTTTACCTATTTAAACAATATGATGTTTCGATATGTGTATACATAGTAAAAGGATTACATCAAGCTAATTAGCCTATCCATTGCCTCCTATATTACATATGCTATGTGTGTGTGTGTGTGTGTGTGTGTGTGTATTTGTGGTTAGAATGCATAAAACTACTCTCTCTGCAATTTTCAAGTATAGATACTTTCTTATTAACTATAGTCACTATCCTGTGTGATATATCTCCAGTATGAATTACCTCTGTCTAACTGAAACTTTATAACTTTGATCACAGCTCCCCATTTTCTGCCCCCCCCAGACACTAGTAACTGCCCTTCTCTGTGTTTCTACAAGTTCAACTTTTATATTCCAGATGTGAGATCGTGTAATATTTCCCTCTTTGTGCCTTGCTTATTAGTCTTAGCTTACTATCTTCCAGATTCACCTGTATTTTTACAAAAGACAGGATTTCCTTTTTTTTAAAGGAAGAATAGTATTAAATTGGGCAAATATACCGTCTTTTCTTTATTAGACATTTAGATTGGTTTCATAGCTTGGCTATGGTGAATGATACTGCAATAAATATGGGAGTGTAGATACTTCTCTTATTTCCTTTGGATATCTACCCAGAAATGGAATTGTTGGATCATATAATATTCTATTTTTAATTTTGCAGGAAATTTCTATATGGTTTTCCGTAGTGACTGCACTAATTTATACTTCCACAAAAAGTGTATAAGGGTTGTCTTTTCTCCACATCTTGCCACCATTTAGTTTTTGTTTTATTAGTAATAGCCTTTCTAGCAGTTGTTAGGTGATGTTTTATTCATTTGAATTTCTCTGATGATTAGTGATTTTGAGCATTTTTTAATACATCTGTTGAACATTTGTATGTTTTTTGAGAAATAGCTATTCATTCCCTTAGCCCATTTTTAACTGAGTTACCTATTTTTTGCTCTTGGGTTAAGTTTGTTACATGGTATATTGATTAGTAACTTATTTTCAGATATGTGATATGTAAATATTTTCCCTTTTTATTAAGTTGTCTCTTCACTGTTTCAATCATCAAAAAACTTTTTTGATTTTTTAATTATCAAAAAAGATGAAAATATTTTGTCTTGATGCAATTGCACTTATCTATTTTTCTTTTGTTGCTTCTGCTTTTGAGATCACAACATTGCACAGACTGATATAAAGAAGCATATTTTCTATTTCTTCAGATAGTTTTAAAGTTTCAGGCCTTAGATTTAACTTTTTATTCATTTTAAATTAAATTTTTGTAAACAGTGTGAGGTAAATGTACAATTTGAATCTTCTGCATGTGAACAGCCAATTTTCCCAGCACCATTAAGTAAAAATAAACTGTGCTTTCAACATTGTGTGCTCTTAACAAATTTGTGAAAGATTAACTTTAACTTTATAGATTTATTTTTGTTCTTTCTCTTCTTTCCAATTGTTTTACCTCTAACTATATTGTATCTACACCTATTATAGTGTATTTTGTTTATCTGTGTAATACAATGCCACTTGTGTTGTTCATTTTGATCAAGATTGTTTTGCACATGTGGGATCTTTTGTGTTTACATATGTAATTTAGGATAATTTTTTCTACTTTTGTGTAAAAATGTAATTGGCATTTTGATAAGAATTGTATTGAATCTATAGCTGACTTTAGATAGTATGAACACTTTACCAAAATTAATTATTCCTATTCCTAAACATGGAATACCTTTCTATTTATTTGTGTCTTCATTTTATTTAATTAATGTTTTACAGTTTCACGGTACAGATTTTTGACTCTCTGGTCAAGTTTATTCCTAAGTGTTTTTCTTTAATTTGATGCTATTTCAAATGAGATTGTTTTCTTCATGTTTTTGAATATTTTTTTGTCAGTGTGTAGAAACATTACTAATTTTTCATGTTGACTTTTTAAATATTACAACTTTACCGAATTTGTTTGGTAGTCCTAAGAGCTTCTTGGTGAACTCTTCAGTATTTTCTATATATAAGATCATGTCATCTATAACCAAAGGCAATTTATCTCCCTTTCAATTTGAGTGCATTTTATTTCCTTTTCTTGCCTACTTTTCTGGCTAGAAACTCCAGTAGTCTGCTGAATGGACATGGTGAGAGTGGACACCCTCTTATTTGTGCTCACAAACAACAGACATGTTGAGCTTCTCATCCTTCAGTATGATGTTATCTCTATGTTTGTTACCTATGGCCTTTATTATGTTGACATACATTATTTATACAGATTATATAATCTGTTGAAAATCTGTTGAAAAGGTGTTGAATGTTGTAAACTGCTTTTTCTATATCTATTGAGATGACTATATTATGTTCATGCTTCATTATTTTAATGTGGTAAATCATATTTATAGAATTGTGTATGTTGAAACATCCTTATATCCCAGTGACTGCTTGCTTATAGTATATAATTCTTTTAATCTGCTGTTGAATTCAATTTGTTAATAATTGTAGAGAATTTTCATATCTATTTTCATCAGGGATAGTGGTCTTTAATTATCTTTTTTAAAATATTGTCCTTGACTGGCATTGATAGTAGGGTAATGGGAACTCATAAAATTAGTTTGGAAGCATTTTCTACCTGAAGTTTTAGGAAGATTTCGACGTACATTGAGGTTCATGCTTAATTAAATGCTAAGTAGCATTCATGAAGAGAGTCATCAGTTTCTAGATATTTCTTTGTTGAAAATTTTTTGATTATTTATTAATTCTCTTTTCTTATTATTTATACTTTCAGATTTTCTAATTCTTAATGATTTGGTCTTAGAAGATTGTATGTTTTTAGAAAAGTATTAATTTTCTTTTTTTCTTTTTTTTTTTTTTTTTTTTGAGACGGAGCCTCAAGCTATCACCCTGGGTAGAGTGCCATGGCATCACAGCTCATAGCAACCTCCAACTCCTGGGCTCAAGCGAGTCTCCTGCCTCCGCCTCCCAAGTAGCTGGGACCA
>CAUYQV010072086.1:0-17997 GCA_963574575.1 Galagoides demidoff | reverse complement strand
GGACACAACACACTAAATGTTCAATGTTTGTAATGTCACACTTGAGTGGAGGCAAGTTACCGTGCCGACTATGGCTTTTGTAAGGTTATATTCTCAGCCATTAACCAAATATTCTGACAGGCACCATCATTTCAATAGTTATCTGAGTATGCCTGACATATTTAATTAGAATTTAATGAGGTTTTAAAGTATATGGAAGCAATGCATTGGGGTGTTAAAGTTTATATTATACACATACAAATACACACATGAACACATATAAAAATACATATCACATACATGTATAATATGTTTGTATATTTTACATATGAATTGTATGTACTATATATGCCCAAAGTATATGGGCACATACGTAGGCAATTTCTTTTTATTGCTTTCAGAGATGAAAAAAGAAGCACAAATAGGGAAAGTAAGTTTGCAAAGACACTGCAATGCACATATATTAGCATTAACAACATGTTACATGCAAAAGGAGAATTCCATATTTTGAAAGCTTACAGAGCCCAGTAGACCCAAGAGATACCTAATTAAGAAGTCTCTATACTGCAAGTTTATTAAGCAAGCAGACCTAGGAGGGTAAAACCATTACTTTTAAATACAATTTAGAAATCCCACCTGGCTATTACTTTTACATTTGATTGCTTATTCATCAGAAACCTATCATGTTTAGTTACTATTTCTAAATTAGATGATATGTTCATCTGAGTCAGAAACATTACATTGACATTTGTCTATTAAGAATTAACATATAGATTTATAAATAAATCTTTATAAAATATAAATAATGATATTTCTAAAACTTTTCTTATAATTCATAAAAATTCATCATAGGAAACTTTATAAACACAAAAATCTGAAAATCTACCAGCCAGATAGAGTAAGTTGTAACATTTGTATATCCTCATTGTCTTATGTAGAGATACAGAAATATTTATATTCATATCCTATACAGATTCATGCACGTACATTTATATGTGTGTATATCAGACACATACTATTTTGAAAAATGTCTACCACCTTTGAAGAGTTTTGTCCTGCTGAATTTGAACAAGGATGAAACTTTGTCTTTGGAGATATCTCTTTGGTTTGGTCAAACTGGATCTGTTGTCTATGCAAAGATAAAAGTCTTACAATGGCATGGGAAGTTTGAGATTATGAGGACCTATAATTTTCAGCATAATAATGTAGAAATCTCTTTTCTGAGGCCCCTGTTGCGTTTCAGTCTGTAATAATGAAGAGGTGTGCCAGACCTATAAGTTAAAGATGGAATAAATTTTGATTTTTATCCTCTCCTGCTGAGACTTCTTGTTGCCTACCAAACACTCCTCTTCCTTTCTTTAATAACATAACTTCAGACTTCTTTGGCAAGGCATATGGTCTGCCACTAAAAAGGTCATTTAAAAAAGTTCTGGCCAATGAGGGGTGAGCAGACATTTTGCTTATCCCTATCAAAGGAAATCTTCACACAAAGGAGCGAACGGTGTTCTTCCCTCTTTCCTTCTGGGAACAGGACAGTGACCGCTGGAGTTTAAATACCCAACGTGAAATCATGAGGGGTCACATAAAGGTTGCAGAGAAGCAAGATCTGAGCTCCGCGTCGCCATTCCAGCCCTGGATAGCTGCATGACAAATTCTTTTATGTGAACAAAATGAACTATACATTAATTCATTGTGATTTGTGAGTTTACTTTTAGAGTTGACTTGTTTGATAACTGATAAATTCTTGCTGGGATAAAAAAAAATTAAAAGGAATTTATTTAGGAGAAAAGGCAGTTTAATTAGGGAGTCAGTGGCCTGACTGCTGATAAAATGACAGGTTAAGGAGATATCATATTAGGAAAGGTTTTAGTTTTGGCCTCTACAACTTGTGATACTCAGTGCTATGGTCTGAATGTTTGTGTCCCCCCCCCATATGTTGAAACCTGAACCACAATGCCAGGGTATTGAGAAGTGGGAATTTAGGGAGGGGATTAGGTCATAAGGGGGTAGCCCCCATGAGTGGGATTAGTGCCCTCATAAAAGAGCTCTGAGGGAGTATTTTTACCCCTTCGAACATGTGAGGGCATGGCTAGAAGGCACCACATGTGAGGAGTGGGGCCTCATTTTAACCTTGGACTTTCCAGATTCCATAACTATAAGAAATGAATGTTTGTTCTTTAGAAACCCCTTAGTTTATGATGTTTTGGGATATAGCAGCCTAAATAGGTGAAGACACCAGAATCTAATCTGAAGTTTTTGTTTGCCACACTGTCTTTTCCTTTTGTTATTTGCCAAGAGTTCATTGAGGTTTAGGCAAATGGTCTTTTAGGAAATTAAGAAATACTACATGTTTATCCTATTTATCCTTATGGCCTGGTTTGAAATAAATAAAAAGTTACTTGTAGTAATTGCAAGAATGGTCCAAAGTGAACAGATTGGCTGACTCAACAAAGGACAACCAGGGTAGATTCTGTCCTTTTTCTGGTATGCTTAAAAATAATTACTGAGAGAAATCCAGTAAAAACCTGGACTTTGTAGCATAGGGACTTGCTTTCTGGTAGAATGATGTTAGAAAATTATCACCCTCAAGGATAAAGAAGTGGGTACATGGGACGATGAATACACTCTCAGATAACACACAGGAGAGGATCTTAGTCCATCTGTGCTTCTATAACTGAATATGACAGACTGCTATTACAAAGGACAGAAATTTATGTTCTCACAGTTCTACAAACTAGAGAATTGGAGATGAAGGCACTGAGATTAGTGTTTGGCCAGGGCTGCTCTTTGCTCCCAAGATAGGTAGAACCTTGTATACTCTCTCCTCTGGAGGGGAGGGACACTGGGCTTTTATATGGCCAAAGGCAGAAGGCAAAAAGGAGCAGTCTTCCTGCACCAAGCCCTCTTACCAGAGCATATAATCCCGTTCATGAGGGTGGAGCCCTCATGACTCAGTCATCTCCCAAATGCCACGACTCTTCATGCTGTTGCGTTGGGGATTACATTTCAACATGGATTTTGGAGGGAACAAAAACATTCACACTATAGCAGATAGCTTTGATAGTATTTTAATTATTATTATAGTACTGTTCTTTTTAATATTTACATTTATTTTTTAAAAGGGTTGATAATCTCCACTGAAGATTTATTTAAGAAAATACACATCTGTATGTACTTTTTTTTTTTTTTTTGGTTAGGAAATGTGTAGGTTTCTTTATCTGTATATAATGATGCTGAAATAGGAAAATTTCATAGGTTTGTGAATAATTAAGAATGAAAATGGAGGTATGCAACCAATAAAAGACATATTCTGTAATGCTGACAAATCCATCATGGCTTTGAACTAAAGTAGGGTAATACAGTAAGTTTTTTCTTTTTAATTTCATATTAATGTGAGGGTAAAAACAATTAGGTTACAATGTTTGCATTTGTTAGTAGAGTCCCCATTGTTGTCCTGTACCCAGAAGGTGCGCCATGTACCCTAACACTTGCTCTTTAAGTGGGAGTACACCCAATGCCCTCCTACCTCCCTTCTTCCCACTTTCATCACCCACTCCCCCATCTTGAACTGAACTGAGCTTTTTTCTTAAGTAGGTGCCTATTAGATCAACTTCTGGCTTCGTGTTAGTATTGAATACATTGGATACCTGCTTTCCCATTCTTTTTATGCTTTACTAAGAAGAATGTGTTTTAGTTCCATCCAGGTTAACATAAAAGATGTAAAGTCTCTACCTTTTATGGCTGAATAGTATTCCATGGTATACAAATGCCACAGTTTATTAATCTATTCCTGGGTTGATGAGCATTTAGATTGTTTCCACTTCCTGAGGTTGTAAATGGAGCTGCAGTAAATTATCTAGTGCCATGTCCTTAAGGCAAAAGGATTTTTTTTCTTCTGGGTAGATGCCTAGTACAGTAGGCTTTTAATGTCTGAGAGTATGAATCAGTTGATAGCTAAGAGAAGCAGAGAAAAGAATTAGAAACTGTGTAAAAAAAAGGCCAATAAATTAAAAAATTAACATAAGTTAAGAAGTGCTGTGTTTTAAACGTGTTCCCTCCAAAATTCAGGTGGTTTGAATATAATAGTGTAAGAGTTAAGACTTTCAACAAGTAATTGGGCTTCTCCCTCCCCCTTGAATAGGATCAAGGCCCTTATACCTGAGGCTTTACTTAGCATTTGGTCTCATTGCCTTCCCATCTTTCACTAAAAAGTAAAAGTATATATTCTTTCACTATATATGAATGAAGCAGAAAAGCCCTCAAAAGACACCAAATTCTGTGCTTTAATCTTTGACTTCCCAGTCTTCAGAACTGTAGGAAATAATTTCCTATTTTTTTTTATAACTTGCCCATTCTTAGGTGTTTTGTTATAGCAGCAGAAATGACCTGCAAAAAAGAGGTCACTTGAGAAGCCAGAAAAAAATTTATTCTTAAGGAAGCCTTCAGAACAAATCAAAAATGCTTTATTCACAATTGAAAAAAATCAGAATTTGATAAAACTGAAACACATTTTTTGAATAGCTTTTTAGTTTTTTAAGCCATTTTAATAAAATGCCTAAGTATACTTAAAATTCTGAACTTTTTATTTTTTTCTGTGTTTTAAACCATCGTAATAAAATGTTTACATACACTTAAAATTTTCAGCTTTTTATTATTTTTTCTCTCTTGTGAATAATGTTCGTACAAACAATTCATCTACAGCAATGTTTCTGATTTTTTTTTGTCAGCATCATTTGTCTATAAATTGTACTTTATGAAAAGAATTACTCCAGACTCCCGACGTTTACTTTGTGTCTTTAAGTAAGTGAATATTATTTATCTTATTTCTAGCACTTGTAGTAGTCAAAATATTAGGCTAAAGAAATTTGCTTGCCAATTTTCAAAAAGTTTTCTTATTGTTCTTTAGACAGACATCTCTTCGAACAGTTATCCAAATAATGAAGAGGAAAAGGGTAAGTTGTCCCTTCAGCATTCTAAGCTGTTTAATTTTTTGAAAGCTTTCTCCAAAGTAGAAAGAAAAAGATGGAAGGAGGAAAACAGGAAAGGAAAGAGGAAAAAAGAGACAGAGGGAAAAGGGAAGAGAGAAAAGCAAGAAGGAAGAAAAGAGGAAGAAAAGATGAAAGGAAAGAAGGGAGGGCGGGAGGAAGGAGTTATTTATATTATTTCAAGTCTTATCAACAAGCAAAAAACTATAACAAGAAAAATGTTTCACCCTTTCAAGTGTAATATTTGGAAATTCTTTTTTTTTATTAAATCATAGCTGTGTACATTAATGCAATCATGGGGTATAGTGTGGTGTTTTCATATACAATCTGAAATATTTTCATCAAACTGGTTAACTTAGCCTTCATGTCAGTTTCTTAGTTATTGTGTTAAGACATTTATATTCTACTTCTAGAAAGATTCACTTGTACCCTTGTGAGATAAACCATAGAGATGATCCTTTCAATCACCCTCCCTCCACCCATTCACCCTCTCCCCTCTCCTCCTCCCTCCCCATATTCTTAGGCTATAATTAGCCTTCATATGAAAGTTATAAATTAGTTTTATAATAGGGCTGAGTATATTGTATACTTTTTCTTCCATTCTTGAGATACTTTGCTAAGAAGAACATTTTCCAGCTCCATCCAGGTAAACATGAAGGAGGTAAAGTCTCCACCTTTCTTTATGGCTGCATAGTATTCCATGGTATACATATACCACAATTTATTGATCCATTCATGGATAATATTTGGAAATTCTAGATGCTCCTTGTTACTGGTTGATCTGCAGACATTGCTTCTAGGTATTTGGCAAGGAGGAAGAATATTTAAATTGAATATGTATCTTTTATTTCATTTTATTTTAGTTTAGTTTAGTTCAATTTACTTTATTTTTTTTTTTTCTTCCAAGACAGATTCCCACTGTGTCACCCTTGGTAAAGTGCTGTGGTGTCACAACTCACAGCAACCTCAAACACTTGAACTTAAGCCATTCTCTTGCCTCAGCCTCCCAGGTAGCTGGGACTACAGGCACCACCGCCACAACACCTGGCTATGTTTAGAGATGGGGACTCACTCTGGCTCAGGCAATTCACCAGCCGCAGCCTCCCAAATGCTGGGATTACAGGTGTGAGCCACTGCACCCAACCTATATGTCTTTTTAAAAATGTGAGTTCCAAGTAATTATCAACTAGTAATTTTTTATTTCATTTCTTTCATATAACATAAGCATCTCCTGTTTCTCGCATCAGAATTTCTGGTTCTCAAAGACACGGGATACAATAGAAGGAGAATATTCTATATTATTTGCTTTATGCCACTTTATACCATTTTAAAAACATAAAAGTCTCAGAGTTACAATATGAATCTGAACTACAGAATATGACTTTTCAATAGTTCAGAAAAATTTGCATATGCCCTCCCTATTTTCTCTCCCTTTGTTTAGATTTGTAATAGACCCACATGTCAGCCACCTATTACAATTGATTCCTTTTAATCTTTCTATAATGCCTTCTATAAGGAATTATATACTTAATGCTCACCACCAGTTCTCATGTAGACTTCTCTCTAGTAATTTTAATTATCTAAAGTTGATCTTTTAGTACAGTCTATTCTTTAGGAAAGATCAATGGATCAATATTCCCTGCTGTTTAACATTTTAATAAATTTTTGCCTCTGCCTTTTACACTTCAAGATAAGTTTTGCTACATCAAAAATATTTTGCTTACATTTTCATTCCTTTGGTATAAAAAAATGTTACTTTATTTTCTTCAATTTATAGAACGGCTTTCAAAGGTTCTGATAAAATATGATTTCAATTCACTTATTAGTCATAATTACTTTATTTTAACACTCAAGATATATGCGTATGGGTGTGTTTTTTCTTTTCTTTTTGAAGTCCAACTTTTCTGGATTGATGCTCTCAAGCACAAAGGGAACCTTTTAAATATGTAGCTTCAATTTGGGAGCTTACTTCAAGAATATATTAAATTACAGTTCTTGATGTTGCTTTGGTTTTGTTTTTCAGAAACTCCTCCTATTCTGGTAGATTTATTTGCCTAAAATGGTGATTTGCTTCTTTGTTTCTTTTTCATTAAAAAAAAAATATCCTATTTTAACTCTTCTAATTGTCCTAGGGTATATTTCATTGCTTTATTTACTTTTGTATTTCTACCTTCTTATTCTTCATTTCTAAAATGACTCTTTCTTAATATTTCTTTTCTTTTTTTTTTGAGACTGAGTGTCACTATGTCGCCCTCAGTAGAGTGATGTGGCATCATGGTTCACAGCAACCTCAAACTCTTGGGTTTAAGCAATTCTCTTGCCTCAGCTTCCCAAGTAGCTGGGATTACAGCACCGCCACAATGCTCAGCTATTTTTTGTTGCAGTTGTCATTGGTGTTTAGCTGGCCCGCACCAGGTTTGAACCCGCCAGCCTGGGTGTACATGTCTAGAGCCGTAGCCACTGTACTATGGATGCTGAGCCAATATTTTTTATCTGTCCTTAAATCCTGTCACTTTTTGAGTTTTTCTAACACATTTATGTTGTTCCCTCATGTCTCAAGTATTTTTCTTAATGTTTTTTACTTATTTTGAAAGAGTATACATTAATTTCTTAACTATGCATGAGTGAAACTAGCATGCTTTCATTGTATTTGGCAATGTTGTGTTGCTCCTCATTTTTCTTGTAATGTTAAATGGCATTTTACCTTGATATATTCCTGTTGTATTTTTTATGTGAATTTAGTTTATCTGTCTCTTTAGAATGAGGTTTGGTACAGATAGCTTAGCTAACTTCAAAAAGCCTTCCATTTATGTAAACTAAAATGCATATCCACAAAATTTAAAAAAAAAACACTCTTAACAAGTAGGTGTGTAAACAATGCAGTAAAAAACAGGAAGAATGTTGCTATGGAAGGTAGAGGAATTGAAGGGCTGGAAATACAGAGGATAAACAAATAAATAAAACAGGAAAAAGGCCTTGTGTAGATAAAAGATGACAGTATGTCGTGAACTGAGGTATATCATTATTCATCTTTTACACTGGGTGTCTCTAACACAAAAGGTTAATGAAAAGAATGCATGTTTATTGCATAAAAAATGGAAAACACTAGAAAGAGAAAATTTAAATTATGGATAATTCTACCCCTTAGAAATAACCACTGGAGATATTTGGAAATAATTTTCTTATCTGTGTGTGTTATATAATATTCTCTATAGGTCTAGGTTCTCTGTATTCATGTGAGAACCCACAATTCTAATCACACCAGGCAGCTCCTGCTTTCACACTTGACATTGCCTTTCCTGTAAGTTTTCTAAGTCATATTTATGTGTTTTTTATGTCTTAAATCATTTTCTTAGTGAGTTTAGCTTATATTGAAATGGTAACATAAAATGTTGAGTTTTAGCTGTGTCACTTAGCACACTTTCATTGCCTTTAGGAATGTTATGCTATTCTTTGTTATTGTTTTTATTCTACCTTTATATGCTATATTATCTTAATATATTTCTGTACCTTATTTTTATGTGAATTTAGTTTACCAGTATTTTTAGAATGAGGCTGGGCACAGATATCTGTGCTGACTTCTAAGAGCTCTCCACTGATGTAAACTAAGATCGCCTTTTGAGGTATGCTTTTGAAACCATGATTGATAATAATTATAGGCCACGTGCATGGTTCATGCCTATAATCCTAGCACTCTGGGAGGCTCATGTGGGTAGATTGCTTGAGCTCAGGAATTTGAGACCAGCATAGCAATAGCAATCCCCTTTCTACTAAAATAGAAAAACTAGCCAAGTGTTGTGGTAGACACCTGTAGTCCCAGCTACTCAGGAGGCTGAGGCAAGAGGATCACTTAAGCCCAAGAGTTTGAGGTGGCTGTGAGCTACGATGATGCCATGGCACTCTACCCAGGGTCACAGAGAGAGTAAACGACACTTGCAACATACCAAGGAGATTCTTCTTGGCATCTCATTCATCATTGCTATTTTACACAATTCTTTCTCTAGATTGTGCATCAAAAAATATCTAAAATATGCCTAGTTTTCTCCATTCCCTCTGCTACCATGTTAATCTAAAATAGCTGGTCTCTAAGCTTTCATACCCTCTCTATCAATTTTCTATACAGCAGCGTTACTGATTTTAAAGTGTGATTCTCTCTAGTCCTTTATGCTTAACAGACTCTCCTCAAACAAGATATTCTACCAGCATTTTTATGGCATTCGTGTTTTCATTAGACTTCGAAGCATCATGCTTTCATCACTTTTCTCTTCTAAAAATTCGGAATTTAGGTTTGTAATATTTTTTTGATATAAGTGTTTACTTTTTAAAATAATTTCCTGGTGACCCTGCCGTTTTGTTATTATTATTACTAGTTGACGATTTATTTCACTATGGCTGATTGATGTTGTTTTTATTTCTATTTTTTTAGTTGTGTATAGCTTAATACATAGTTAATTTTAATTGAGGTTTATGCACACTTGAGAAAAAGGTATATTCTCTGCTATCAGGCAAAAGTGCTTATTATTTATTTTTAGACTTTATCTTATGGTTTCCAGGTCTTCTATGTCCTTCCTAACATTTTTTTCCTCCTTGATCTCTGTGGATCTGAGAGAAGTGTGCTAAAGTTTCCTATTTTTAATGTGTGTCTGTTTCTCCTTTCATCACCTGTAGTTTCTGCTTTATGAAAGTTGCTACCGACATTTGGCGAATAGATATTAATATCTTCACTGTGAATTGTACTCTTTAGCATTATAGAGTGTCCTACTTTATATTGTTTAATTCTTCTTGGCCTGAATTCTACCTTGTTTTAGATCAAGATCATGGCCCCTGCTTTCTTCTTTCTTGCCTTTGCTTGGTATATTTTTGTTCACACTTTTATCTTTACCCATTTCAATTCATTTTATTTTAGGTGTGTCTTTTGCATACAGCATAAAGTTGAATTCTACTTTCTTAGCCAGTGTGAAAGTCTTTTTCTTATGTAAGTTAGGCCCAATGAAATGTAATGATACCGGTGAAACATTTGGTCTCAATGTATAAGCATGAATACCTGTGTATGTTCCTTTTTTTTTTTTTTTCTGTTTCCTCTTTCTCTCCTGTTATTTCCTTTGCTATCTGGGAAGGTTTGGACTCTTTCTAATGGTTATCCTAATACCTATCTATGATGTTTTAACCACACTGTTATGAAACAGTTTCTATCTATTTTGATATTATTGTCAGCAAGGAACTGCTTCTTTTCCTCTCTTGCTAGTCTTAAGTTCACATATAATCTTAGTGTTAAGACTTGTCAAGCAAAATAGAGTAGAACCTCTGTAAGTTGACCACCCCAGGGACTGTGACCAACCAGTACACACATAGAGGTGGTCAACATGAGGAACTCAGCCTACTGTACTGATATGTACATGTACTTTACTTTCTGATCTAGGTTTTTTTAAGAGAATATCATACAAAATCATACATAATCAAAACACAAAAAATTATATATATAGTATCCACTAAATCAATACATTTGCTGTTTTCTCATGGTTTATGATTTTCAGAAGAAAAAAGAGTCAATCTTGATCTGTTTCTTCTTCTAATTACAAATGTAAGTAGAGAAGGTGCTCTCAGTGATGGCTACACCACTCAGCAGACCTGGGCATATTTCCACAGCAAATGATTTAGCAGCATCACCAGGGGCCTGACATCCTCTTATTTTGGAGTCTCTGTGATTTCTGTGTCATCCCCACATGTTTCTTTGACCTCAGAAGTTGTTTCATATCCTTTTAAGCTGGTCTATACTTTGGTCCATATCACTTGCAAAATTGCTTCTGGGTCAAGTTCATTAGAGTATTGCAACAAACCCTTTGAATCTGCCACTGAGGATGGACTCTCTGAAGGGTCCAAAACATCATTCTCTTGGGTTCTGAGAAATCTAACTTTCTGGAAACACTTCTGCATCATTTCTGGCTGACCTTTCTTCAAAGCAGAACTGGTCCGAATAACAGCATCAGAGTGCTAACTGGTGCAATGGATGAAGTTGCTTCCACACGCGGACCACAGGTTTGTGTTTCTGTAATGACCGACTTCAGGAGCTGGGCTTGGTAGAGAACTTTAAATGTTTTGATGATGCATTGGTTAAGAGACTGAATTTTTTAAGTTGTGTTTGGAAGCAGAAATTTCTGTGTCATATCTATGATGTGATTCACTTGTGGGTGGTCAGGACAGCTGTCAAGTATCAGTAGAATAGACTATTTTTACTTTTTTATTTCTCAGCCAACATCCGTTACTCACTCCTCAAATAGGTTCCAGTCATCCATGCACCTTTGTTTGCTCTTGAAGTGATGGGAGGTCTTCCAGGATTTAGGTTCTTGAATGTGCATGACTTTGCTGATTTACCTGTCACCAAGGGCTATAGTTTCTCTCTAGCTGAGCTAGCACAAAGCAGAACAGTGAAAAGTTCCTTGGAAAGTGTTATATTCTGACATTTGTCACCCTTTATGATGAGGCTTCTGTCAGTCACTACCTTGAGGAAGAGTCTGCATTTTTAAAGATGTCGTCATCTTTGAAGGCTTAAACAAGGCCAATAACTTTCTGTTGTTGTTTTTGTTTTTGGAGACAGAGTCTCACTTTGTCACCCTTGGTGGAGTACCATGCCATCATAGCTCACAGCAATCTCAAACTCTTGGGCTCAAGTGATTCTCTTGTCTCAGCCTCCCAAGTAACTGAGACTACAGGCACCTGCCATAACATCTGGCTATTTTGAGAGACAAGGTCTTGCTCTGTCTCAGACTGGTCTTGAACCTGTGAGCTAAGGCATTCCACCAGCTTCGGCCTCCCAGAGTGTAAGGATTACAGGTGTGAGCCACCACACCCAGCCATGTCAAGAATTTTTTGATGAACTCTTCCACAAGTTCTACCGGAACTTCATTGGATTCATCACACAAGACTTTCTGGGAGATCTCATGTTACAGTTTAAATTTCTCAAGCCAATCACTTGATGAGTGAAAATCTGCCACCCAGAATTCCTCTGCAAACTTCTTAGCAACTTCTTGGATCACAACCCAGCGATTCAGGCATTAACTGCCTTTATTTGTTTGAACCAGCTTAATGTGGCTTCAGTGACTTCCTCAAGGGAAGTTTCCCTCTTTTTCCACTGAAAGCCCCTGCTTTCCTTATCATGTCTCCCCCAAGTATTCATGTTTACATTTTTGGACGGTGCTAACTGTAGTCTTGCTAACATCAAAATATTCTGCTTTCTTCAGCTGCTGCTTTCCAGAGAATGTATATCAACCATTTCCTTCAATGTGAGTTCTTTATTTCCTTTGGGTAATCATGTCTTAATTAACTGTAACATTTTCCGTAATTGTAGAATGTATCTACAATTCAAACCTTCACATTGAAGAAATCATCCGTAACATGTGCTAAATAATAGAACGCTAGGCCTAATCCACATGCAATAATAATAAAACATGAAAAAAAACTTATATTAAGGAAAAAATAATACAAGCAAGGGGCAAAGCCCACACCTTCTACCCCTTGGCATCCAGTGGAATCAACTGGTCAAGTTATAGAGAGTAAGTTAAGATTGTGTGCCACAGTCCAAGTGGTCAAGATACATATATAATTTATAGAGGTGGTCAATATGGAAAGGTCAATCTTTCATGAGTACATGTCTGGTCTATGAAAGTTAAAGTTAAGGAGGTGGTCAACGTAGGGAGCTGGCCAACTATGGAGATTCTACTGTATATTTAAGCTTTATGCCCTGAATTTTTCCATTTCAATGATATCTTTTTATTTTTAATACAACCAGTCAATCAGTAAGTTTATACTATTTTCTTTACTTCACCTCTTTTCCCTGCCCGCCTCAAGTTTATAATTGGTTGTATTATTTCTTCAACATCACAAACTGTAATATGCACACTGTATTTTTCCATCTTTATTTCCATTTCTGGTTTTCAAATGCTTACTGCATGCCCTTAGACCTTATGAAGAACCTTTCCAGATATTGTGGTTTTCTGAAAGTCTTTCCATAATGAGCCTGGTTTATGGAAATAATATTTTCCAAGTATTGGCTGTTTATGATTCTTTATAGCCTTGATGTTAAAAAGATGTTTGGCCAGGTATAAAAGCCTTTCCTCATGTATGGGTTTCTTCTGTACTCTAACAATGTTATTTTATTGCTTTTCAGTTGAAAATGCTACTGCTGAGGAATTTCATACTAATTTTCTTCCTGTTATTTGTTACTTGATTTTTGTATGTGTTGTGTGTTGGTGGTAGAGAGTGGTTCTGAGTTTCTGAAGGCAATTTTTCCTTATCTTTATAGGGTAAGCTACGTCTTGGTGTTGACTGTTCTGATTCCACACAGAAGGGAAGTGTGAATTTTTAACAAAATCAATCCTTCTTGTTTTTATAGAAAATTTTGTTGAACTATGGTTTAAAAAAATTTTGTTCCATTGTTTCTATGTCCATCTTCAGAAACAGCTATTAAATTCAGGTTTGATCGGTATTACAGATTTTCTCCATTAATTTATTAAATCCTTTTAACGTCTTTTCTTTGAGTCCAACTAGTTTTGTTTTATAACTATTCATCCTGCTTTCTTACAGTGTTTTTCCTGGTACCAAGTACCTTTATGTTATTCTTTTTTTTTTTTTTTTTTAATTTTTTTGTGGTGGTTTTTGGCCAGGGCTGGGTTTGAACCTGCCACCTCCGGCATATGGGGCTGGTGCCCTAATCCTTTGAGCCACAGGCGCCGCCTATGTTATTCTTAATTTATTTTTTTCCTTTTCCAATTTAGTTTCAGTATTTGTCTATCCTTTTCTCTTATATTCTTATTAGCTATCTAACCATATAGTTTTGAATTTCTTTTCTCTTTCCTCTCCCCTTCCCTTCCCTTTCTCCTTCTTTCCTTTCTTCCTTCCTTCCTCTCTCTTTCTTTCATCTTTCATCTTTCTTTTCTTTCTTTCTCTCACTTTCTTTCTTTTTCTTTTCTTTTGGACTCTAGTTGTCACCCCAGCTGGCATTCAGGGTATCCTTCTGCTCCTTAGAAATATTCACTATTATTGTTTTCTTCCCTCTTAGTCTGGAAAGTTTGCTCTAATGCTTTTTGACTCTTAGTTTCTTCCATATCTATTAATTTGTGTGGCTTCTTGTAGTGATTTGGCCATCCTATCTGAATTCTGTAATACAACTAGTTTATAATTTATGAAGCCATAAAGTATTATTCTTTTAGAGTTGAAATTGTCTGTAAACAACCCCTAAAGTAAGCAGTTAATTTTTCTCATAAGGAAACTCAGGTTTTCTTATGTTCACAAGGTTTGTAGCTATTACCACACATTGTAATGTTTAATTATCTTCTCAAGAAAACTGTATTCTAACTGTATCTTAATTCAGTAATAAGATAGATCACAAGGTCCTCAAATTCAAGGACAATGTTTCATTTGTCTTTAACATTTTCTATACATATTTGAGATGGAGCTAGAAGTATAAAGGATTTTAGAAGTTACTAAGGTGAAATTAAGTATTGAATAAACACATTGGTTATTCAATAAATACTTATTGAATCCTTCTTATATCAAGCATTGTTTTAGGTACTTGATATGTATCAGCTGAAAAAGACTTTTTAAATGCTCTAATTTAGTGGAGCTTACATCTAGCCTGGATAGATAAAAGAATGAATACAATGAATGTGTAATGTGTGTGGAATGTTGGAGATTAAAAGAATTATAGAAAAATGTAAAACACAGAAAGAGAGCTAAATGGAGAAGAGTCCAATTTCAATAGTAGGATCATCGTGCTGATAGTGAAATATGGGGCAAAATATGAAACAAGTGTTAAGTGTTGATTATAGAGACACCTAAATAGTGTTCCAAGCAGAAAATAGTCAATTGCAAAAACTCTAACACAGTAGTCTGTCTGCAGGAATGAGGAAAAGCAGGGAAGTAAAGTGTCAGGGCAGATTGAATAAGGGAAAGAATTGTAGTTGAGGTAACTGATCAACTATGGGTGGGTCTATATGGAACGGGAGTTAGAGTTAGCCCATGTAGGTTTTATAAGGCATTGTAAAGACTGTGGCTTTTACTGCAAAATAGAATAAAGAATAGCAATAAGGAACGTCATGATCTGGCTTACATTCTAAATAGATTGTTTTGGCAGGAGTGTTGAGAATTATTGATAGACAAGATGTCTATTTGCATTGCTACAAAAGGAATGCCTGAGGCTGAGTAATTTATAAGGAAAAATGGTTTATTTGGCTCACAGTTCTTCAGGCTGTACAAGAAGCATGGTGCCGACATCTGCTTCTGGTGAGGGTTTCAGGGAGCTTCTAATCAAGGTGAACCTCAAAGGAGGAGTGAGTGTGTCACATGGCAAGAGAGGCAGGAAGAGAGAGAGGAGCTGGTGCTAGGCCCTTTTTAATAACCAGTTCTCATGTGAACCAAAGTAAAATCACATCATTTCAGGAAGGGACCAACTCATTCATGAGGGAACTGTCCCCATGTGCAGTGAGCATAGGGACTGAAGATCCCATTCTCAGCAAGGGAAGACACCCCAGAAAAGGGGACAAAACAAAGAAATAAGCTGAGCAAGGTGGAATAAAACAGTTTTGGTAACTTACCTTTAAACTAACAGTTAAATTACTTGTCCAGGCAGTTTCTGCTTTTTCTGGAAGCCAGGCCTGTAAGGGATACAGCTTTTAAATGCCCCTGCTATGATCTGTAAGCACTCTGAAGAACAATGACCATAGCAGAAGCTGCATACAAGGCCTGGGAAGGAAGGCTAACCAGGCCTTTCCCTGACCAGTCAACAGCCAAAGCAAATATCCATTGTGGGGATTTGAATAATGTCAGGGCAGAGATCAAGGGAACAGCTCAAGCCCTGAGACATGAGCAGGAGAGTTTATACCCTAACCACAGAGGGAAATACCTCCACGTGGAGATAGAGGAAAATTCTTTTCCACTAATTCTTCAGAGGATGATTGATGCCACTGCATCTGCTCCACCGAGAAATTAGAGGGGTCTAACCTCCCTCCACACAAGGGATCTGTGTGCCTGACCACAGACAGGAGGCTGCCCCCACACAGGACTCAGGTTTTGGATTTCTCAAGGCTTCCTAGACCCTTAAAGCTAAAGATTAGAGATAGAATAAGAACTGACAGGCTTACTCAGAGAAACTCCTGACATTTTGTTCCCTTCCTCAGTGTACCCCCTCAGCTAAATAAGAAAATAGCCTTCAATAAAAGCTGGGTGAAACAAGCTCTCAGGGCCACTCACTGAAACTCCACAAGCTGGTGGTGGACCCCTGTCTCCACTTTTTAAAACGCTATTCTGTGTGTTTTGCTTCTTTATTCTTCACAGTTTTTAATTTCATTTTCCCCAGTTGATCACCACCCATTCCACAGAACCCCAGCACCAATGACACAAAAGCCTCTTACCAGTCCTGGGGATTCCTTCCAATACTGAGGATCAATTTGAGCATAAGACTTAGATGAGGTAAACTTTCAGGTCATATCAAGATGGAAGCATTTATGAAGGAAGTAGGAAGACCAGTTAGGAGGATGCTTCAGTAATCCAGGTGAGAGAGGATGGTGGTTTGTCCAGGTGGTAGCACTGGAGGTGATGGGAACTAGTCATTTTACAGGTAAAGCCAACAGTATTTTCTAGATTTATTATATAAGCAACATGACAGAAAGATCAAGGATGACCTTAAGGTATTTGACCACACCAACAAGCAGCATGACTATTTTGGTTTGCACAGGACTGTTCAATTTCAGCAATGTATATCCGTCATGCTGGGAATTTCCCCAGACCCTGGTGGACTGGGATGGCTGTTCACAGTAGCAACTGAAAGAAAAATAAAGGTGTTATAGGAAGACTGTAACTATGTTTTTTTTAGGAAGACTAGGACTCTAGTTCCGGCTATTTTAAGTTGTCTATTATATTAGGAGATTTTTATTGTACAAGTGGAGATTTTTAAGCAGGTGGCTGAATGTTCCTATCTGGAATTCAGGAACATAATCAAAGAAGGGAATATTATATATGTGAGGTTTTTCTGGCCTACAAGTAATGTTTGGAGTCCTGAGTCTGGGTGAAATCATCAAGAACATAAAAATAAGACAGGGGGAAAATATCTCAGTATGTAAAGATCCAGAGAAGAAATGAGCAAAAGAAGACTGAAAAGGAGTGAGCACTGAGGTAGAGGAAAACCAAGAAAGTGTGGTGTTCTGAGAGCCAGAGGAAGAAAGGATACCAAGGAGGGCAGAATGAGCAACTGGGCAAACGCTGATGAGAGTCTAATAAGAAGATGGTGGAGAACATGACTACTTGGAGGTCTCTACTTAGCAACAATGAGGTCCCCGAATGGTTAGGTTTTGGTGAAGTGGGGGCACAAAGGCATGTTTGGAAAGGGGAAAAGATAACTTTAAGGTATCAGGTATGTACTCTTATTTCTGGGAGTTGTTTGGAAAAGGCTCAGAGAGTTGGTAAGACAGCTGGCATAAAATTTGGTTTGAGGAAATATTTTTAAATGAAGCAATAGCATGTTTGTATCTGTGTATTACACTGTAGAGGGAAAGAGAAAAATGATTGTATAAAGAAGAGTGAGAACTATTAGAGAGATCTTCTTAATTAGGAAAAAAAGGAAATGAGACTCCACAGAAAAACTACTTACTAGACAAAGGCAGATTTCAGCTGTGTACCCTAGACTCTTAGAAAAAAACTAAATGGCAGCAAAAACTGCAGTCTGTGCTACAGTCCCTCTAGAATAGATGAGGTTTCAATCCATAAATATACCTGCATAACACCAAATATTTTACTGTGCAGAATGATACATTGTGAAATTTTCGATGTCTAGAAAATATTTGCATCTTATTTACTATGGTAGAAGAAGACATGTATTTATTTCAGAAGGCTTTATCACCAATAAGTATCGAAACAAGAAACTTGGAGAAAAATGTTTAGCCAATCATAAAATTCCATGAACCTGTTATGTGCTTTTGCTGAACGGTTATACTTTACTTTCTAATTAATTTATAATAATTTCTATATTAAAATAGGATGTATG